>JAODTR010006574.1:0-10731 GCA_025399935.1 Amblyopsis rosae | reverse complement strand
GCTGGAAATAGGCCTCTGTACACTTATGTAGATATTCCAATAAAAATCAGCAGTTTCAAGCTATAATAGTAATTTACTATATTAACTATGTCTAGACTGTATTTTTGATTAAGTTAATGTTATCTTCATTGAAGAAAACTGCCTTTCTTTCAAAACTTAGGAAATTTCTAAGTGACCCCAAACTTTTGAACGGTAGTGTATATATGTATGTATATATATATGTGTATATGTATGTATATATATATGTGTGTATATGTATGTATATATATATATGTGTATATGTATGTATATATATATGTGTGTGTATATATATGTGTATGTGTGTATATATATATATGTGTGTATATATGTGTGTATGTATATATACATATACTGTATATGTGTATGTATGTGTATATATATGTATGTATGTATGTGTGTATATATATATATATATATATACACATATATGTATGTATGTGTATATGTATATATATATATGTGTGTGTATATATATATATATATATATATATGTATGTGTGTGTGTGTGTATATATATGTGTATATATATGTATATAGATGAAGATGATATAAAATCTCCCCATTGGCTTCTAGTGTGTTTCAACTCACCTCTATGACATTTATTGCAGATATGGGCTTTACCTGTTATGTAGTGGAAGCCAATAGAGGTATTAGAAATAGATTAAATACACTGGCCAAAGGAATACATTTATTTCTCAATGTTTGCATGTAGTCTGAAATAGTTAAGGAAAATGTTGAGTCAAGGGTTTAACTTGTATCTTTAATTGGGGTCCTGTTAATTTATACTTTCTATAATTTTGTCAGCCAAATGGATTGGTGCCCAAAAATGCATTCCATAATTTGTGCAGTACACAATACGATACCATGTTTGTAAATTCTGTCACAAAGGGTTAAATTACTGTATATCCTGCTGTAATCCTCTTTGTGTTGTGTCCTTCACAGAAAGTGGTGAAATGACATACGAGGTTAATTGCGATGATACTGGTATCTGTATTGTCCCAGGCCATCGCATTGCATTCCACCACCCAGCCTCAGTGGACCAGTTATACGTGGGTGTTCGTGTGGTGGCCATCCGCCAATATGAGAATATATCCGGGTTCCATGCCGGTATTTTGGCAGAGCTTCCCAGTAGAAAGAATCGCATGAGGTGGGAATTTGTGAATAGGTGGAATATTGTTAATATCCCATCAGTTCAACTGATGACATTTGTTCTTGGACTGTACTGTATACTGACACTTACTGTATGTAGATACTACTAAGCCAGTGGTAACCTCATTAGTAAACAATGGTTACCTCCAATGTCTCATTCTGTACCAGCGAACCATTTAAGTTCAAGAAGGGGGAACACTTCTTTTTTTTTTACCTTGGTTTTGACCTCCATAAATAAGAATGTATTTCTGTCGTTCTTGTTTTTAATATACCTTTTAAGCATAGCTGATCAGTAGATATGTTTCTTTTTTAAATCTCATGTCTATCTCATGTCTACTGTGAAT
This sequence comes from Amblyopsis rosae, assembly GCA_025399935.1. Taxonomy (NCBI): domain Eukaryota; kingdom Metazoa; phylum Chordata; class Actinopteri; order Percopsiformes; family Amblyopsidae; genus Amblyopsis; species Amblyopsis rosae. Next base: position 9,217 of record JAODTR010006574.1, on the reverse strand, counting down.
TATTGCCACCAAAAAGTCAACACAAAGTTTGAATAATGTTTGTGTCTTTTAGGTTCCTGGTCTTCTTTGATAATTATAACGCAGGCTATATGGGATTGCCAAATATTCGACTGGTGTGCAGACCATGTAAGATATAACGCATGCTGATTTGACACCCCGAGTAGATTGAATTAAACCAATAATAATAATAACATTCTAAATATGATATTTCTGTTCTGTTGGTATGTTATTTGTGCTTAGTTTGGGCCACAAGTTAACACTGCTTTGGGCATGTGAGGGTGTGTCTTTTAATCAGTTGTGTTCTGCAGGTGCTCATTAACACATTAAGGTTGAATGGTAGTGTGTCTTTTGCTGAAAAGATATGACTGGAAGGGACATGGTAATCTTGTTGAGCTAGTGTGTGTGTTTGGACACACACACTACATATGGAAATGTCTGCTCAAAACACTGGCTTTTAAAATGCTTATGAAGTCACATAACACCGTGTTAACGTGGGTGCTTATTTTGTCTGTTTGTGGCAGTGAGGGATGTTTGTGAAGACATTTCGGACAGCGGGCTCAAGGATTTTATTAAAGACTATTTGAATGTCTGGCCACACCCACCCATGGTCAGCTACAACTTGGGGGAAAAGATAAATGTGGACTATGAAGGTGTTGTGAAGAGATGCACGGTGGAAGAGATTGACTGCAGCCTCATGCGTGTCGTTTCAGTGCGTAGGCTTTTACACACACACACACACACACACACACACACACACACACACACACACACACACACTATCGGCACCCCCTTTCCAGTAATGCCAGTCTATACCAGCACCTCCTCACCAGTAATACCAGTCTATGCCATCATAATCCACTATCAACACCTCATATATGCAATTTTCTTGCCTTTGTTATTTGTATTGTTGTTACCTTGTGTAATATAAAGGCAGTGTATGTATCTCAACCAGGATGATAAGAAAAAGGAGTGGATCTATCGAGGCTCTATACGCCTGGAAAACATGATAAATATGAAGAAAACTATGGAAAATATATCAAAGAATGGAGATAAAGTGTCACAACCCAAAGCAGGTAAATATATCGAAACAGTTTATTTTACTGTAGTTAGTGATGTTAGATTCCACCTGTTTAGCAGATATTCTAAAGGTTGTTTCCTTGTAGATGTGCACTGTAATTTATAATAGACAATTCATCCAGTAGAGGAATTGCCAGATGTTTATTCCAGTAGCAGTTCTTAGTACATCTCTTACAGATGGTTTCAATATTCATACAACTTGCTATTAATTGTTAAACTACTTAAATATCTCAGTCCCTGTCTGTCTATATGCTGTTTGTTCAGTCACATGGTTGTTGCCACTTGACCTTGTCCTGCACCAGTAGTATAAACAAGAGATAAGGCGACAAGCAGAGAAACACACATCCTGTGTTGATAGAAAATATAATTAATACAATACACTGCATGTAAAACACCTATGGCTACATACAGTTGTCATCGTTAAAAAGTAGTGCTAAAACAGTTTCCCACAGTAATGATTGAAACAATATACTTTGTTAGAATTGGTTATAATCTTAAATACGTTTCACTCTATACTGGGGATGTTCACGGTTAACCGTAAAACCATTAACCGACATAAGAATTGTAACCATTTAAAACTGGTCGGTTAAAAAACTTTTGCATGCTGCTGCATGGAAAAAATAAATAAACTGGGAACGTGTCGGCAGACCCTGCACCATCGTGTGTGTGTGTGATCCATAATATCATTCTCAAAGTATCTGCTGTCCTGATCCACGCCACAACAGTGCTTGTCTGTGATGTGTCAGCAGCACATCCACAAATAGTGACGAAGGTGAGGACAATAAGTAGGGTGAGCCAGCCAGCCCTAGGCTTGGCCAATAGCCTGCACCTGCCTGCCGAGAAGGCCTGCGTTTCTCAATGTGAGGGGTGGCAGGATATGTCGGAATATGAAGTTGGCTACTGTGGAGCGGGGAAACACTGGGCATATAACATGTTCTGCGATAACTTGTGACAGTCCCAACCAAAGTAAAAATCTAATGTAGTCTATTGATGTTTGTGTTGCTTAGCTTGTAGCATATCTGCTATTGTAATGCTTATCATATTTATTTTAATAATACAGTAGGCCTACGCAATATTACTTGTACAGTTCTACAAGCATTAGTATCTGAATATCAGCACTGGTCAGCTGTGATTATCGCCGGCATTCGGCTGCAGACACTCTTACACTTGAATATTTTTGGTTAACGGTTCATCAATTAACAATTAATTATCTGTTATTGGTCAGAATCATTTTTACAAATGAGCATCCATATTCTATACTACTTTATCCTTAGTGTTTGAACCTGATACATTCCAAGGTGGAAGGTTCTACTCACCTCAGAACATCAATGTTTAAGCATACTTTGTCTCTGTCTGACAATCTTTTAGACTTTAATAAGACAGTCCACATCAGTAAACCTCAGGCTGCCTCCACGACAAAAACATCTACATCGGCAAAAAGCTCCTCCGATAAAGCTACCAAGTAAGCAATTATTTAATAAGTGTATATATGCATGTACAGAGAATACAGTACTACCACCCCAACTCAGGGTTTGTTTGAAATACAACCACAAAACATAGTGGCTGTATGGAATGGGTAGAAATGTTTTTAAGTCTTAACACTGGGATTCCATTGGGCGAGTGCGTTCCGGCTCCATTGTGGGTTTTTTCACTCCTCCACGAGACTTCCACCGGGAGCATTTCAGAAGCGGAGCACTGCGAGGCAGTTTATTATTTAGTATTGTAGAGACTCAACAAAACTACTTTGCCTGTCTGACATTTACTTTTTTTTTAAAGGAAGATAGTTAGTAGGCTACTCAATGCCACTCCCAAAACTACTGCAATTAAACTCCACACTTCAGGACTCAGGTCCAGGAGTTTTCTTTTGAGTTTAAAAATAAAATAACAATGTTTTTGTAATGCTGGCTTCAGTGGGATATGTGGAGTGCAGCTGTAATATATATAACGGAGTATGGCTAGAGATGACTATAGAAGAGACAGACCGCTTCAGAAATTCTCAATGGAACTATTTAACAACAAATGTGGCGGTTGGAGGAAAAGAGACAATCTTCTGATTCGTAACGGCCAAGCCTTAGCCTATTTAGCCAGTTCGTCTGGTCGGCGAACGCCCGGGGGTGACGACGTGCGATTGCATAGTAAGACATCTCTGCAAACAAACTGTGGTCCAAATCCATGTCAATTAATGCTTCTTTGCATCGCCTGGGAGTTCATCATAGGGGGAGGGGGAGACGACTGCTTTTTACACATTATTTTGGGGCATAGTCACCAAACAGTTAAACTGTTTTTTACCAGATTGTATAAATATAGTTTTTATGTCCTTGTGACCATTTAATGTGCAGTTATGAATCCTCACATTCATTCAAATATGTTATAGGGCAGAATTGCCTATAAGATATTTGGTATGGCACTGCAGAAGTTGTTGAATGCAAATGTTTTAAGATCTTACGGCATATTAATTTTGATTATCCTGCTTGCTAATATAGCTGCTGTTATGTAACCTCACATGTTGACTGTGCAATATTTGTTCTGATTCAAATTCAGTCTGAAATGTGAACATGTTAAGATGTCTTTTTTACTGTGATTCTGTACATGGTTGTACTTGTATTAGGAATACTAATGGGAAGAAAGATGATGGTCCACCGCCGACTGTCGTCTCCTATAAACCACACGACTGTACCCCACGCTGCTTGAGTCGCACCATGCCTAAAGACGATATGGAAAGCCACCGGGGACGCAATCCACTGACCATTCCTCTACTCTACGAGTTCCGACGCTTAAAAAAAGCACCCAAAAACAAGAGCAAGGTACATAAGATGAGCGGCTTTAGATGCAGCTTTTTTTTTATTAGTATTTTTTATTATTATATTATTTCAGGATTCTGCGCTTTTAAAAGGGGTGCTGTTCTCTTTACTCACTCAATGGGCTTCTTCTCCCTTGGGTTTCCCACATGTTCAGTTGCCAGGCTGCGTGACCTACCGCTCCCCGTGTGGCTTGACTCTCAACACCATGGAGGAGGTGGAGGAATACCTGGCCCAAACGGCCTGCAAGTTCCTGTTCCTGGACATGTTCTGCATGGAACCCTGTGTGTCTGTCACTGCCAGCTACGACACGCCCCCCTCTAAGCTCTACTTGCCAGACCTGAGCCAAAGGAAGGAGATGCAGTCGGTGCCCTGCTTCAACGAGCACAATCACATCCGGCCCAACCAGATTGTCTACATCAAGGATTGCGTGGCTGCGGACGGCATATCGGTCAACAGCGATTCGACAGTGGGGTGCAAATGTACCGACGGCTGCAGTAAAAGGTGATCTCTCACCCGAGAACCCAGACGTCTCTACTCGTCTAAAGAGCTTAAAAAAAATTTACAATTTTTTTTTTTACTAATTCTGAGATTTCTTCTTTTTGTTTTGGGGGGGGTTCTTTGCCTCTGATTCGCCACACAGCAAAGCCTGTGCCTGCCAACAGCTGTCTATAAAGAAGTCGGCCCTCTGCCCCAGAGGAAGGCAGGATCCCAAGGCTGGCTATAAATACAAGAGGCTCAGTGATTGCGTAATTACTGGGTAACATCCTTCTCTCTTTTGTTTTTTTGTTGGTGTTATTGATTGTGTAGTTCACACCTAATTATTCCGGTTTACATTTAAAATAAGTTTAAATAGAGATGTAATTTAAAGGCAGACGCATTTTGAAATGTGCCTCTCTCTAACGAGTTAACCTTTGGCCACCTCTTTTACACAGGGTGTATGAGTGCAACGCTCTGTGTGGCTGTGACCCCCGCATGTGCTCAAACCGGCTGGTGCAGCACAGTGTTCAGTTGCGGCTGCAGATTTTTATGACTTCGAACAAAGGCTGGGGCGTTCGCTGCGTGGACCACGTGGCCAAGGGCACTTTCGTTTGTTCCTTCAGTGGTAAGCCTGAAGGAGAGATAACGTGGCTTGTTTGCATGTAGACACAGCTTGACCGTCTTTACTACCTATTGCTGTTTTCTAGCACCAGAATATTTTGGGGAGACATTCCTCGGTTGTGTTATAGCGCCCCGACGACCCTGAAAAGTCACCCAAGCGTGTTTGGAATCACCACTGAGTCAGTATGCGGGGAGCTTGTGCCCTCCTTGGTTTAAAACCAACCAGTGTTATTGTTTGTTGTTTCAGTCTCTCAAGGGTGCCCATTACTAGTCGGGTGTAACCAGACTCAATATTCACTTTGTGAGTTAGTCTGGCAACGCTTCATTGGGAAGTGTTAGCAGTCGTTGCCTCCTGCTGGGCGTAGACCCCTGGTTAATTTAGAAACAACTGGACAGCGTTTAACCAATTGGCGTTGCTCCACCTGTTTTGATCGCCTCATCTAGCTCTACCACCATTTAGAAACATGACTTGACTTCAATGTCATTTCACCAACCCACCCTGATTGGTCTGCCAGCAGGGTGGCTGTGAAAGCTGCTTGATTTGGTTATCTTTTTACAATTTCATTAGAACAAGGTAGTTTGTGACCTACAAATTGAGAGTGCTGATTTTGTATAATTTGCCATTGGATGATTTTGATGATACATTTACATATTTTTTGTTATTTACATTTTTTACTATATCTAGGCAAAGTTGAACGCGATGACAAGAAACATGCTCATTATTACTGTGCAGAACTCAACTACATAGAAGACGCAAAGCACAAGTCCACAACTTCTGAATCAGGTACCATAAAAGGCATGCTGCATCCTTTCTTTTTCCATATAGCAGACAATGGTTTTCCATTTATTTATTTAGACTCAATAATGGGACACCCCTTTATATTTATTGAGTGCAGTATTACCATTGTGTGCAAACCTTTTTTTGTGATCATTTTATCTGTTGCAGCTTGTGGCATGCAACTTTGCACAAACTTAACTTTTAGTCATATTTTCTTTTATCTAATGCATTTTATTCTTACAATGTATACTCTATTTATAAATTTTGCACCCTTTTGACACCTTCGTGGCAAAAATGTACATGCACTGATATAAAATCATCATATATCAATATTTTTTTTCTTCATAAATCACTTAAACAACTTCAGACTTGCTCACAATTTACCAAACATTCAACAATTGGGGCAGGATGGTCTAGTGGTCTGGGTGTTGGACTTCCAGCTGGAAGGTTGTGGGTTCAAACCCCGGTGCTGGCCTACCTGTAAGCATCCTTGAGCAAGATGCCTAACCCCTAACTGCTCCCGGTGGTTGGTCGCACCTTGCATGGCAGCAATCACCATCGGTGCATGAATGTGTGTGTGACTGGGTGAATGTCAGGCAAAATACTGTAAAGCGCTTTGGATAAAAGTGCTATATAAATGCACCCATTTACCATTTACCCATTACAATTGTCATGATTTTAACCCTTTAAATGCCAATTATGTTTTTGTAATACATTATTAGATGTATAGTGATTTTATAGCACTTTTTGTGCTACAAAGGTGTCGAAAGGGTAGTACATTTGAGGAGGGCACAAGGGTTAAACATTTGATTTAAATATGAGATTGTGTCACACAATTAATAAGGCATGGTTTTATTTTAATGTTTAACAAAAAAGGTCAATATGTCGATATATTTATTTATATACGTATATGGAAAAAGGATCATGCTTGAGATGCATCTTCTGTCAGAACCGTTTGTCCTAATGCCATACCTTACATAATTTGAGGATCAGCACTTTGAAAGAGTCTAAAGTGAATGGGCTGGATAAGATGATGCTGGTAATTGCATCGTTGAAATGAAGGACACTAAAGCCAAGAGGAATGCCATGTCTCTGACACTGACACTGTTCACTCAGGCTTCATTCAGCCTCTGTACACCCCATATTTTTATATGGCAAAGTACATCCGCACTGATGTTTAGAGTTAACGGGCTGAACGTGTCTGTAGATATGTTGCATATAGTCAGTTGTCCGCTTCCAATTAAAGTTTACTGACATGGGAAGGATGATGCTGAGAGGAAGGCTATATAACCACAATGATGCAAAGTCCCTATATGCGCCGCAGCTTTAAGCGTTGGTCCTTTTTATGGGAGCACATTTCATTATTGTTCCAGTTGGTGGTGCCTAGTCAAAATGATTACAAAGTAGTACAAGGGATCTGGGTTAAAGTCACAGCAATGTCAGAGCTTTACTGTCAGTTTTAGTTTGAGCGTCTAGGGGCAGTAGTGACAATGTTGTCCTGTTAAAAGATCGGGGGACACAGACTGAGAGAGAGAACGTCGGTGCAATTTGACTGCCGCTTCTTTTGTGTTTAATGTTTTTTATAAATCGGAATTGTCCATAGTATTTTTATTCAGTTTTCTAAAGTTAAGTTGGCTGTTTTTGGAGACTTCCAGACGATATTTTCCCCAGACCGCTCTACAACAACTCAAGCTACAAAAGACGACATCCTTCTGACTAGCGGCTGAGCTACTAGCTTATAGTAGCTTACTACCACCCGGTGAGTTTGATTCGACACCATGCCTTCCTTCACTCATCCTGGCGACATCAAAACCGGAGGGGCTGTGTTGTTGACCGGGACATATTCTACTTGTTTCTACTCATTTCTGATTGATTCTGCACTACTACTAATTTTAAATTCACCGGACTATCATCTCCTGCAACCTCACGCCTACGCCAGAGGATACCGGCAACCAGCGGTCATATTCCTCTGCTTCCAACAGTATACCTTTCATCGTCTCGCCTTTCCTTAGATGTGGATTAACCCCATTTAATCTCGACTGAAATTTCTGTAGCTGAGCTGCTGCTACTAAATTCAAAGTATTTTCCCCTCTTCCTCAGCTGTTTTACCACTCTGGAATTCTTCGTAGGCCAAAATACATTCACTGGGGGTCTCAAACTTCATACACACAAATATCCTATCCCTCGTTTTGGTCTAATCAACGAATTGCCCCTCACAATCCTCATCCAACAGTTAACCATAGCAGTTAACAGACATTGTGTGCTTTGCCGGGTTCCTATAGTGATTGCAAACTCGATCTCTAATAACTGTCTTAAAATTGCATTATTCAATGTCCGATACCTTTCTGATAAAGCCCCACTGATTCACAAGTTTATAATTGAGAAAAAACTTGACATTCTATGCTTGAGACATGGCAAACACCAAAGATATTTTTACCATCTTAATCAAGCCGCCCCACCTGAATTTGTTTACATCTCAACCACGCACCACTGGACGAGGGGGCAGGGTTGCCGTTCTTTCGTGTGACATTCTGATAGCCAGATCTGTTAGTCTACCTGGTTATACTACATTTTAATGTATTGCTCTATGGCTCCCAACCTCTGATAGTTTGGGAGGTCTATATACAGTATAGTTAAAACAATCTGACGCGTTTTTAACAGAATTGTCCTTGCTATTTGCTTTTATTAGTGCTGTGTCCCCCAATGTACTGCTTGTAGGTTGTTTTAATATTCATGTTGACAGAACTGCAAGCTGTTCATTTGTTGCTGATTTTATGTTGTTACTAGAAGACCATGATTTCAGGTCACATCATTGATCTAGTCTGCAGCACTGGTGTTCCTCTTGACAATGTCACTGAGGGACACATCCCCATATCTGACCACAAACCGATCTTGTTTGAAATATCTGCCCCCTCCCAAAGCAACGACCCAACCTGGACTTCTTCAATTAAGAAATTCTTAACATCCACCTCTATCTACAATCGCCCTCCATTCCTGCTGAGAATCTGTCCTGGATGAACACATCATTGGGCTCAACCCCAACCTCCTGCCTCTCTGACTTCATTCCCGCCACTGTAAAGTCCATTACTGAACTCATCCTGAAATCCAAATCCTCTACCTGCCAACTTGATTCCATGCCCACTAGCCTCATTAAAAGCATGCCTTCCTTCTATCTCGCATGCTCACTGAGACTATTAACTCCTCTCTCACAACTGGCTTTGTACCCCTCACCATGAAAATTGCAGCTGTGACGGGCACACTGAAAAAGAATGAATGCTGACCCAAGTGACATGAACCATTTTCGCCCCATCTCCAACCTTCCTTTCCTCTCCAACAGTAGAGTGGCCTCTCAACTTTTAAATCACCTAAACTTATAATAAGAACCTACTCAAACCATTTCAGTATGGATTCCGTTCCAAACACCGAACTAAAACCGCTCTAGTCAAAATTTCCAATGACTCCT
>JAODTR010006572.1:0-10733 GCA_025399935.1 Amblyopsis rosae | reverse complement strand
TGCCTGGCATGCTAAATGGTCTGATCCTGTTGGACCAGGGGACCCAGTCAGCTAGTTGTGTGTAATCTATCTTGTTGCTGGGCCCAGGCAGCTGGGCAATCCCCGCCAGAACATGCGATCGTCGAAGGGTGTCGAGTTAGAAGTCCGAAGGGCATTTTTATAAGCTGCGTGGGATTTGGTTATGCTGGTGTCTCTAAAAAAGGAGGGGAGAAAGATTAACCAGATCAGACCCTCAGCCATCAGACCCTCAGCCATAAAACTGTTGGTGGCCTGAAGAGACATGATAAAACACACGAAAAGAAAACTGCCAAAGACCCAATTTCCTTTTGGAAGCTGACCCTGCCCATTTAAATAGCATCAACAGAGGCTCAATTAAGGGGGTTGCTTTATGGCTGGCAGTTTGCATTCGTATGCAAGAATCTCATTGTATCCCAGGCAGGGTCAAAACACTGGCAGGCTGACTGTGAATGCACATTTGCAAATCAATTGCCAAAAGGAGCTATGGGGCACACAACTGCAAAACAACAAATTCTGTTGGAGGGAGGCCAGCGTCCTTAATAGAATTGCAGATGAGGGAGTATGGAAAGGTGGTGCATTTCCTTCTTTGATGATCCTCAGCTTCTGGCCTGCCAGTAGAGATGATTAAACTCTTTCAGTTCAACTCGGAACGGTGCATTTAATGCCATTATAGTGAGTCTTCAGTTCGAATGGCCTCCCCTGTGGTTTGCATTGAACTTCTATTCTGAGAATGGTTGGGTGGGGAAAGGGGCTTATCTTCACTGTGTGGTGGGGAGGGTTTAGCCAGAGATATTATATAAGGACTTTGGTTTAGCCGTAGCCATGATTCTATTTGCTAAGGCAGAGCATGGCTCATGCCGTGTTCACATGGCATGCGTTCACAGGGCAGACGGCAAACCAGATATCGTGTTAGCGGACGAGAACAGGATGGAAAAATTAGTTGTGGCCGGCAAATAAAAAAAGTTGAAATATTTAAACTTTTTGCCGTCCTCCGCGACGGCCTTTACAACCAGATGTTCGTAGCTCCCTCACAAACGCAGAAAACATCGACAACAAGAAAGGAAATATTTTTGGTGCAACTACATAAGAATGCTAGATATAATACTATAACCACACAGTATTCCACAGAGCGTGTGGAATTGGATTTACTGAAGAACATTTATCACTGGCTGATTGGCGGATAAGTTAGATGTCCTATTTATATATGTTCTAACTTATGGGTTGCTTTAAAAAACACTGTTTGTGTCAGACTCAGGCGCTGCAGCCTTCACAAAATGGTCACCTACAAAACATTGTATTAATGTCACATAAGTGGCATTAATGAGCCTAAATATTCTTTGTATACCAGTCAGACATTAAAGAACACAGGGGCATGCTCATTTGCGCCTGGCGTCCACACATGGTTTTACATTCTCTATTTTTTTTTTGTATTTAAATATAATCAGCACAAACAACCAGAGATTTGCTTTCTTCACGCCAACTAATGTGTCAGCCCGACCCCCCACATGAAAAGAGTTCTTTTCCTCACTAATCCTGGTTCTATCTTAATGGCATTGAGGAGACTTAAGTGATGTGCTGCTGATGTTGTTTTTACCACAGGATATCAATCTACTTTAGAGGCAAAAGCCCACTCTGTTGTGTGTGTGTGTGTGTGTGCGTGTGTGTGTGTGTGTGTGTGTGTCTTGTGAGTTGGCTATGGTGTTAAGTGTGCAATTAGAATATTTGGCACAAACACATTGTTCTTGTTTTCTTCTAGCAGAACAGAACAAGCTCAGTAAATAGATAAGGACAAGAAAGTTTGGCTTCTCAGCTCAGTTCCTCTATAGACCCACACTTTTTATTTGTTCTCCTCTCTGGTTAAAAGGACTTTGAACTTGTTTGACAGTTATTCACTCGATTTGAATGTGCGTTTTAACAGATCTGACATAATCCTGTTTCTGCATGCACTACACTTAGCGTGTTTGAGTCGGCCTTAAATGTTATTTGGGGCTAAACAGGCGAGCAAGTGAGTATATGCTGAGTGGAATATTTTTGTATTTTTCGGACAGATTAGTATATGGAAATGTACAGGACAGGTGAGTTGTTGCTAATCCTTGAACGTGTCAATCCATCAAGAAAACAAAGCATCTGTTATCTTGTCAGGGAACAACTGCCACTGAAGCAGCAATTCACTGCTTTTACAAACACTCTCTTTCTCCAACAATATTGGGTTGTCGGCACAAACTTCCCCACGGTTTCATTAGCTCCCACATATAGGTTTGAAGCCGCCGTTTTTGCCCATTTGTATGTCATGGGGCAGGGTCTAATGGGCCTCAGAGGACCCAGGCATGCCTATTAGACACTTCCTCCAAACCTAAGGCAGACATTCATACTCCAACGGGTTCTGACTGTCCATATACTGTAGCTCCGCTTCAGTCAGTCTTCTCAGCCACAAATGAAGCACCCTGCTTCATGTAAGATTTTACTTTCTTTGGCTCTAACTTTGTGTTCAACTCTAGCAGCATCCACCAAGGAGGTGTCTTCCCAAACAGCAAGGCACCTTTGGTGGATACAAGCATATACATTTCTGTACTGTGTATGTATGGATAGGAGACAATTTATAACTCTATAACGGCAAATATGGGGGTTGGAGGAAAAGAGCCCATCTATTATGCTAAGCCAATCCCGTGGGCCGATAAAATGCGAGCCGACAGTTGTGCAAACGATAACGTATGGAGAAAGTCACCAACTACTTTAAAGGTGGAGTCAGCGAGTGGAACCTAATACACATTTGGTCAGCGAATATCTATAGTCCGCTAGCTGCTTGTTCGGTGTGCGCGCTGAAAATACAATCTGAAGATACAGCAGGGTACTTGGATACTAGCATCACCGAAAGGCGGAGGTTGTCAGGCGATGAATGGCTTTTTTGGCCTTTACAGCCAATTCAACATATTGAACTTTGAATGCTGTACGCCAAAGCCCAAGTTGCATCGATCAGCCAATCAGAGCACAGTAAAGGTCGAGAGGGGAAGCTTGGTGCATGAGAGCAGAAAAAAGACTCCATTCTGCAGTGCGTCTTATTCATTTATAATAATTTGGACCAAAGTAAGGAGCGTATACATTTAATGTTTGGAAAAAGGCTAGTAAAAAACAACAGTAGACGATTTATATACAGTGTAGAGTTATTTATTTTACAAAATAAACAATCACGGCAATCGCAGCTTGGAATACTATCTGCTGTTTACAGTAACACATCTCTGTTCCGCTTAAGCAGAGTAAAAGTTGCGTGTTTGAATTTACCTGTGCAGGTGTTGCTATAGCCTTTGTATTGTTGCCGTTGTATCTTGTCAGCCTTTTCGCTGGCTGGATGCTAAGCTTTACATTCTGCATAAGCTGTCAGATTTAAGACAGCAGGATAGTTTGCAGGATAGTTTATTTTAGGCTAGACTGCCATAGGTGGTTGGAAATAAATCAAATTAAAGCTTATGTTCTGCGGTGTTTCAGATACCACTCCACAACATTTAGATCGCTCTCGCACGGTGGTCTCCTGGCCTGGTCTGAAAGCCCGTACTTAACATTTCCACATGGCTTGTTCTGACCGGCTCGTGCTGCGAAATGCTGGAGTCAGCCCATTTCGGCGGTGTCCCGCTGCGTTCCAAGCACAGCAGAACTCCTGCCGCTCGCTCGCACTCTGCCCAGCCTCGAGAAATAAGCAGCCTCAATACTGGCGGATGAATCCTACGCGCTACGAGACCTTGAGGAAGGGTACAGAAAAACTTTTCTTTTATATACTTCAGAAACATTCCAGAGATATGGATTTGTAAATATTTCATTTGTATGAATTTATGGAATCAAATAATTAGTCCAATTTGATTATTTTTATTTAGTAGATAACTTTGACAATTGCACAAACACTAAATAAATGTTGAATGCACATTAAAGGCAGGGTTAGTTATTCTTGAGAAGTCTTGCTATCTTCAAGCTCAAATCAAAACAATATCCCTCCACAGCGCCGCCTCACACATTGAAGTGCATTGTGAAGCAAAGCATTGTTGTTGTGAGCGGTGTTTGCCACTTTCTTTATGTTTCCTATTTACGAAGTCAGGGCCAAGTATTGGATCATTTTTTCAGCACACCAAACATGTTAAGCTAGCGAGATGCAAGGAGATATTTGGTGAATTTGACAAAAAGTGTATTATCTTACAATTAGCTTGCAATAGCTGACTATACCTTTTAAGTTATTTAGTAAAAATGATTTACCTATGGAACGTAATTTAATTTTTGTTTTAGAGCTGGTCTGTAAATTTGTATGTAGTTATAATATTCTAGTCTGTTTATACATAATTTATACATTGGAAATATGCGTCGTAGTACCGCTAGATGGCTTTACAATGGTAAATGAAAGTGAATGGATTTATAAAATGCTATTTTGTTCCAGATTGTAAAACTGAGGTAGATACAGCAGGTTGAGGCTAAATGAATAATGACCAGCATCAATTGTGCACCACCCACAGCTGTATTATGGTGGATCTGGAACCAGCGTGATATACTTTTATTTTGATATTACAGTAATGGTTCACACCAGAGCCATGTAGAGAGAGAGTTACGCCAAATGGCGCGACTTTCTCTTTACATGGCTCTGGTTCCATCCAAAATTAATCTATTGTGTTCTTTGCATAATCCCTCATTCGATTTATTTAATTGTGTGCTGCTATAAAACTGAAATATTTACTTCCTCGGACCTGGAACTCATGTGGGGTCTGTTAATGCTACTGACAAACTGACAGACCACTCTTAATTAACTAACTTACAAAACGCTTTACATTTCTCTGATGTGTTAGTTCTTAAGTATTGCACAATGCAAAACATGTACAATACAAAGTATTACTGCTAAATATTTTTGCCTATCATCACCTATTGCATCTTAACCGTCCTGGAGGGGTGGATTCCTCCCTCTGTGGTCCCTTCCCAAGGTTTCTTCCCTTTTCTCCCTGTGGGGTTTCTAATGGAAGTGTTTCCTTGCTCGGGGACAGGAGCAGGTTAAGGGGGTGTTGTTATCTTTCCATGGGAAATGTATGGTGTAAAGCCCTTTGAGACTGCAATGTGATTAAGGGCTATATAAATAAACTTGACTTGATTTACTTGACTAATGGACTAAAATCCATTAGACTAGGAATTAAGATATCAGGGTTCACTGCTCATTCCACCCTTTCAACATGAAGATGACAATCTTACATTTTACATCACAGAAGTACATGGTGCAAAATGTATATTGTGTTCCCCCAGCTTCAAAGCTTAATTGTAAAATATATATAATCTGAAACCGGATGCACTTGAGAGACTGAAAACTCTCACACACAATACTGTATGCTGAAATTATATAATAACCGACGGACAATAAATCTTAGAGTCACTTCAAAGCCATATACCATTTCCTGCAATTCAGGGTTTCCCATTTCTAATTGTGCTGCATTGCGTGAAGAGGTTGTCCCATCAACGAAAAGCACTCCAGTGCTGCTCTCACTAATACCCCCTCCCCTTCCCCCTTCTCTACAAAACCCCCTGAAGGTCTTGTCCTCCTGAGGGCAGATATCCTGCCTACTGGATACAACTTCCCCTTCCATTTCTTATCAGCTGTTATCAGAAAAGTTTAAACCTGTGAACGCACACCTGTGCCTGCTGGTGAGATCACCCAGGTCTTCCTTTAGTTTCACAACAGCTCATTGGAAGAGGCGGTTGTCACATGTTAAAGAAAACAATCATATTATTTGTGAAAGAGTGTTTGCGCAAACTTCTGTTGTTATGACAAGAAGCTGCATGACATACTGTATCTCCAGGCACAGCTTCCAGAATACACTCTCCTGGGGCGGGTTTCTCTGGTGTCGCTTGAGTTTGTGTTATTGCTATTCATACATAATTGTACCGCCAACCAATACACTGTCATTCAAATGCATGGGAGACTTGAAAAAGGGGAGTGCTGAAAAGCAATTTCACAGCTTGGGAAAAACCTGCGGGAATTACCTTGCCTACGTCTGTGTGTCTACAAATATCCCTCTCTCTCTTGGCCCCTTGCCGAGAGAGAGAGGGAAAATGTGTGACATCTCACATGCATTTCTATGAGGCCTAAGCAAAGAACAGCTAGCCATTTCATTTACACAGATGTGACACATTTATATTTCAGTAACTATGGTGACATTGTACGAATTGCCTGAGCAGTTGTTTTTGCACTTTCAACAAAAAGTATGTGCTCTGTACAGTAGTAGTGTCTTGTGGATAGGAACATTTTTGCTCATGCTTTCCTTGTATACCATGATGTTTAAAACGGGCCACTGTATTCTGATGCATCATTTGGCAGAAGTTGTTTGCAGGATTGACTGAATGTCGCTGCTGAGCCCCTAGATTACACATTCTCATGTTGATGTTGGTAAAAAGGTGTATTGTTATTGTCCGGACCGTGTAACTGGACCGGCCAATATGAGCCAATGTTGCTTACTGACCAACTGGTTAAAAAGCGCACGTGCTACATTCTACAGTAGGTGGTTGTAATGCAACGGAGGAACCTTGCATGTTAAACTATGTATTGGCACAGGGGTTCCCAAACTTTTCCAAGCTAAGGCCCCCCCAAATAGTAGTAGCTTCTGATCAGCCCCCCCTTTGGCATAATGCTTTAAAAAAAACATTCCCATTTTGCCATTCGGGCATTTTTGTAATGTCATGCCATTTTCAGAAAGAGTATGTAGGCATCAAGTTATGTGTGCAATGTATGCAACAATACAAAGCTGTTTATATTACATTATACTGTGAGAGTTATAACTTCATGGGATCTTGGAAATGGGTTTTGATGTCCCTTGCTTATTATAGATCACATTGTACCCCATGAATAGTACAGGACCACTCAATATAAGATACACACTCTGTCTCCACCAGGCTCTCTAAGCTGTCTTTACAGAGAATGTCTTGTTAACAGTTAGCTACTGTACGACCTGGTACAGATATTTGCCCGTGAGTTATACGCAGATGGCCAAATCTCCCCGCTGCTGAGATTGATTTCACCTTTTGTTTGATTAATGCGTCGCCATGTTCCTTTCAAATACACTTGCTATCCAGGAACTCCATTGACCTTTACAATTTACTGTACAGCTATATATATATATATATAGTCTTAACCAGAGACATATATGAGACAGACCGCTTAGAGAGTCCTCAACAGAACTCTATGGGACAAGTACCAGAGACATTATATAGAGGAGACGGACCACTTAGAGAGTCCTCAATAGAATTCTATGGGACAAGTACCAGAGACATTATATAGAGGAGACAGACCACTTAGAGAGTCCTCAATAGAATTCTATGGGACAAGTACCAGAGACATTATATAGAGGAGACAGACCGCTTAGAGAGTCCTCAATAGAATTCTATGGGAGAAGTACCAGAGACATTATATAACAACAACAAGAAACAAGAAAGACTGCCGTCCAGCAGCCAGTCATGTCTAACACATGCCACCCTGCCCTTCCCCAGGGTCTCGGCCCAGGCTGGAGGACGCGGCCCCCCGCGTGGTGGAGCACCCGTCCGACCTGATCGTGTCCAAGGGGGAGCCGGCCACGCTGAACTGCAAGGCGGAGGGCCGCCCGGTGCCCACCGTGGAGTGGTACAAGGACGGGGAGCGCGTGGAGACGGACCGCGAGGACCCCCGCTCCCACCGCATGCTGCTGCCCAGCGGGTCGCTGTTCTTCCTGCGCATCGTGCACGGCCGACGCAGCAAGCCCGACGAGGGCGTGTACGTCTGCGTGGCACGCAACTACCTGGGGGAGGCCGTCAGCCGCAACGCCTCGCTGGAGGTGGCAAGTGAGTGTGTGTGTGTGTGTGTTTGTAGGTACGTGTGTATGTGTGTGTACATGTGTGTGTGTGTGTGTGTGTGTGAATGGCGGTTTCGAATGCTTCTATAGCTCAATATTAGATGCCCTTTTTGATGATAATGGTTAGATATGTTCCGAATCACGATCTGTGCTTTTAAATGTCCTCGCGACAGACTTCACATGTGTTTTGTAAGATCCACAGACCCTACATTTGACCTGGACATTAAGGCAGCATGCACTAGGTCCATTATGTATGAATGCTGACTCTGATGCAACTGTCCTTGGACAGTTTGCACAGGAGCCATGTTAATCATTAGAAGCGCAGTGACGGATATGAATGCAATACGCTAATATCACATATCAGCTTGACTAGTAGAAGGCTGTTGGCAGGTCTGCTCTAGTGCACCATCTCTGGTGTAGCTGGTGTAGGAAGCCATATGCTGATTAGTATGAGATGACCTTTGACCTGGGTGTCATATTGCATGGCAGCTTCCACCCTGTAGCCCACAGCGTCCTTTGGTTCCATCCCATCACCATCTCCCGGGCCTGCCCGTTAAAGTAGATAATGACAGCCCGACACAAAGATAACTAGCTGTCGCTGGCGGACAGGAAGGCTTTTCAGGGGCTAAAGGCTGTTAACTAAATGTCTAGCTACCGTCATCTCCCTGACAGATGTTGCTCCCCCACCCCCCACCCCCCAACAAGAACAACAACCGCTTGTCAGAATTTCCCCAGCAGACTGTCTCTGTGTTTGTGACAGGTTTCTAATGAAATGCTGATGGGGCCAATTAAAATGTTGCAATTACATCAGGACCTTTGCTGGCACATCACTGCAATTATACAACTCTGTTTTGACAAACGGATGTGGTGTGCAGATATCCTGGCTGATTATATGAATACAAATGATTTCTCTCAGGAAACTTTTCTAAGGAGGCATTTGTTCAATATTAGAAGGGGGCTTTCTTACATAAACACTTGCCCACTTGTGTCTGCAATAGTTATTTCGGTTATAAAGAAGGGATATATTCTGACTTTGAAACTGTTATTAAATTAGGTAGTTTTGTGAGACATAAGAATATTTCTCACATGGAGAACGAACATATTTGTGGCAATAGGTTTATTCTTCACACATTTTAATAGACCACAGAATCCTAGTGGATGTAGCCTATTGAATGTTGATTATATATGATATATGATACTGCATCTGTACTGTATGCTGCCTGTCTGCCAGTCCAAGCCACACACAAACAGCAGCTGTTTTGTAACATCTTCTGCAGTCCTGTTTCTCAGCGGACTAACGCAAACCAGCTGAATGAGGAAAAAGAGCTCCTTTCGAAGTGAAATAAGCGTGACGCTAGACTGGCATCAAGTGTTGCTGACAGGCTCCAACCCCTAATTTAATAATCATCCTGAATTTCCCCTGACTACTTTCCACAGCGTAAATCATTCTGCTTCCTCTTGAAAACGCCGAGATCTCTGCTGTGTCCGTCAGTTAAACTAGAGATCACACGTCAAATAAAATAATGAAGATTGCTTCGCCTTACTGTTGCTAGACTTTGCAAGCAACGACTAAAGCTGTGGTGGGGTTGTTGTAGCATAATATGCTTAAGAATCGGCCAATAGAGTAGCGTATATATCCATTTTTACACTAAATGTAAATGTACTGTATATGTACTGTATAACGAACACTTGGTAGCTTTACTTTAGCGATACAGAGGATGTTAAGAGAAAAAAATATCAGCTTTGAAACTACTAGTCTACTATAAAACAAACATTTAATTACCACAAATTTGCTCTGCATTCTCACAACAGTACGCCAAACAAGAAAGCAGGAATATTCATCAAAAATTCAAACTATCCTATTAATGTTTTATGTACAGCATTTAACAGACACTTTTATCCATCATACGCAAACATTCTGTTAGCATGATGACAGAGACTATCTATTATACTAAATCTTCAATCCAAATGTATATATTTATATATTTATATATACAGTGCAACTCTGAAGCCTTCCAATATAAACCATTGACGTACAGGTGCACAGTGCATGTCCACACAGCTCCTTTGCACCGAGCAGGCCGTGAGATCACAGGTGTCTATGGCCATTTGACGCCACCACAGGGCTTGCTGTGTGTGGCACACGATGGCACAACATGGCATTGACACACATACGCGCACACACACACGCGCGCACGCACGCACACACACACCTCAGTCACACATGCACACACAATCGCTTGCACACTCAAACACAAAGAAGATGGCACAACATGGCATTTCCACACACTCACACAACACACTCACACACCACACACTCACGCGTGCACACACACTCACACGCCACACACTCACGCGTGCACACACACTCACACATCACACACACACTAACACACAAATGGTCTCCCAGCCGGCAGGTTGGCGAGGGTGCGAACTAGGCTGGTGGCTGTGTGTGTGCGACAGTGTTTGTGTGTATGTGTGGTCGGGATGGCAGCCAGCTCGCCGGGGCGGCTGGGGGGTTCAGGAGGCTTTGCCCTCCTCCGTGTCCATCTGCCGCTCCTGCTCTCCACCATGTAGCAGGAGCGGGACCCCTTGATGCCAGATCAAGGGGTCCTCTGTGGATGTCTGGATGGTACACGTGTTCTGGTTGTGGAAATAGTACCCGGGGCTCTGGTGGGGCCTTTTCATTATTTATTTTCTTATTTTTCCCCTTTTTTATTTTATTGAATTTCATTTATTTTAAAAATATTTTTTATTTTCTTTAATTAAAAAAACATAAATAAATATATATATATATATATATATATATATATATTTTTTTTTTATTGTATTTTTTTATAAAATATTATAAAATAATCTATTTAAAAATTGTGTTGT
>JAODTR010006571.1:0-10733 GCA_025399935.1 Amblyopsis rosae | reverse complement strand
ACGAAAATTGCCCGGAAGATCGAGAGCTTTGCCTTCCGGCTCAGCTCTCTTTTCGTCACCACGGTGCGGTAAAGCGACTGGGGACATGGTAAAATTTAATGCATACCAAAATAAAAAGGTAATTAAAAATAAATAAATAAACGTATATGTGCATTATTCACTTTTTATGTCATAAAAAATATTTAAATCTAGAATTTGAGCCATTTGTTACAAATATTTGACACATTTTACAGAACATATGAGGAGGTAATTCACTGGGACAGAAATGTTACCGCATAACAGGAATGACCCGCACCAAATCATCATAAAACACTATTAGAACACATATAATTTATTTATATTTTACATTGTGTGTGCGTGCATGTGTGTGTAGGCCAATACATATAGTTCTATTAGGCCAATAGGCATAGTAGCCAATAGTCCAAGAAAATAGCTGAAAGGTTTCAAGTAACACTATGCATATTGTTTAGGTATAGTTGAACATATAGGCTACAAAAATCTACAAAAATAAACTGAAATATTGAAAATAGCACATTTAAATTCGTATGTAAACGAATAGGTTTGAGTAGGCTAGGTAATATACCAAAACATTGTGTTCAACCTATACAAATTACATTCATTTTGTGGGATGAACATACAGTATACACAACAAAACAATACTTTTTTTTGTATTGTGACATTTATGTAATTTGCAAATTCATCAATAACTATGCAATAATTAGCATATGGGCAGCCAAATATAGTCCTGCAAACATTCTCTGCCACATTGTCAAATAATGACATTCAAAGGTCAGGTGAAAAGTTGAAAATGCTCTGGTCATTATTTATGGTGGGAAAACAATCGAAACCTGTTGTTGCACTTTCTCTGTTGCCCATATATGACAATACAATGGTTAACAACGCAGCCTGCTAACAATATTAGCCAATATTATTACAATATAATACATGTTTATGTTTTTATATTTTAGTTTCATCACAATGTTCTTTGCAAGCATAACATGACCCAAAATAAATAAACAAGTCCGATTAAGTTATTTTGTAATTATTTGGTTTTGTCAACATCGTTTACAAAAAATAAAAAGTTTATTTTTTCCCAAAGAGCATTTAATAATTAGTTTACTATTCTTGACCAGTTCATGATCACCGTGAAATAAAAAGTTGCTCTGGACATAAATTACTGGGAATACATTCAGAAATCCATAATATGCTAATTAGTGCATAGTAGCAATTAGTATAGTTTATTACAAAATAAATTAATATAGTCACAATACAAAAAAGTAGGATATTGCTTTTTGTGGTGTATGCTCATTACACAATATTTCATTTTGATAGATGGGCAACACGTTTTGGCCTATTTCTTATTAAATCCTATTAATTTAATTAATCATCGAAATGTGCTATATATACACACACACACATACACCGGCTCCTGGAACTATAGTGGTCCCCCAGAGAGCCCCTTCATTGTATTGTGATCCAGGCCGCGTTTGGCTGCCATGCGTGCTGTAGTCAGGTCGACATGCTACAGGGGGTCACATGAAAGGCTGCGCACGGAAAAACAGAGCCCCTCACCGAACCCACTTGGGACAGTCTACATTATGTATTGGCTTTGCAGATAAGACTGCATAGTGTCACATGCATCCTATTGTCGGACTATAGCACAAATAGTGTGGTGCCAGTGTGCCGATGGGTCCCCCAGGCTGGTGTGGTAGGAACTGTAATTAACAACAGAATGCTTGGAAGAGACGACCAGTCTCTGAATGAGGGACTAGTTTACAGTGTGCTACTTAAACCACCTGTCCCACTGCAGGAAAAACAGAAAACCTGAGTAAATGTTGTGATGCAGACAGTTAAAAAGCAAAAAAAAATGTTTGTTGTATTGATGTTGGTGAACTATAACTGTTTAAAATGGTGAAACAACACCCACAAGATAATCAGTATTCAATCAAGGAAGTGTATATTGAGTTAAAGGTAGGAAAGTAAAGCATAACATTATGCAGGTCACATCACCTTCCCAGATGGCTGTTACTGATGTGGCCAAGAAGATAATTACATTGACAAGTGTGGCCTATTCACATGCATACCAATAGCTTAGCTTTAGCCTCAAAAACATGTGAACACTTAGTGAAAAGGACTTCCATACAAGGAGCTCAATACGGAATACACCCACATATGACAAAGTCATCAATTGTGAGGTCAGCCTCAAAGATAATGAGCCCGGAATTATTCCGGCTCTCGTGTGCGGATAGGGTCTATGAGGCTGGTCCGTGTAGGGTGGCTGTGACTCCACCCTTGTTTCTGCTGAGTTTCTCAACAGTGTGGTGGGAGAAGGGAGAGGGGGTTGAGTTATTCATACTGTACATCTCTTCAAGCGGAGGCTATGACTTCACGCTCAAAAGGAAGTGAGTCATGGTATTACTGTTGCCTATTCTGTTCTGCCGGTTGCCATGGAAACTGCTGAGTGGGCCAAAGTCGAATGATTTTGGGAGCCATCGTTGTCAAAATGAATTGTTAGACGTGTGATATTATAACTCAGACTTTAGCAGTACATTTTCGTAATGTCGTACCAAGTCTTTTATATTAATATATTAAAATCCTGGCCACAAACAATCCTGACTCCGGCTTTAAAAACATTTAAAATAAAAAAAATGGGGTTTCTGAGGAGAGTCAGCATATTGTTCAAGGCAGTTCACGTTCAAACTTGTTTAATATTGGCGAGTGATAAAACTAGACAGCAACAGTAGCACAATGGTGTGAAGGGACAAGATCAGACACTCCCCCCTCCCAGATATCTTTAGCATATTTCACACAACACCATGCCTTAGCCCACGAAGTGTGACAGGACAGATGGATGCAATAGTTGGGACGTGCCATAAAATTAATCTCACACATTTGGAGTCTGATGTTAAAATCTGTCCCTTGTATCACATAACAAATCTGTGTGTCCTCTGGGTAGGAGTGTACATTACATTTAATTTATCTTAAAAAATGTGTGAAAGATGTGTAAACTTCTACAGTAGGCTATGTATACAGTATATACACTCATACACTGCATGTATACAGTATACATACTGTATACACACACGGTATATATACAGTATACCTACTGCATATATAAACACACACTGTATAGACAGTATACATACTACATTACATTTATCTAAAATGTGTGTAAGATGTGTGAACCTCTACAGTTGGCTATACAGTATATATACACACTACATGTATACTGTATGTATACAGTATATATACTGTATACATACAGTATACCTACTGTATACATACACACACAAACTGTATACATACTATGTATACTCTATATATATATACACTTATACACACACTCACACACACACACAGTAGACATTTATAAACTTTTCAACTGGATTAAGGTAGAAGAATTATTGTGACGACACGAACATGATGGTCTGTAACAACCCACCATTATCAAAGACCAGTGTGGACTGGAGACAATGAAGAGAAAGGTCAGCCCTTTACTACCCCCCCCCCCCCACACACACACACACACACACACACTTCTCTTCCTGTTATTCTGTCTCCTGTAAGCCATTTCCTGTCACCTGATCCTGTCATAGAGAGAAATATGGAGAAAAGGTTAAATACTTGGAAGGCATCCCGCATGAGTGTCCTTTGCCATGCGCTATTCTCTAAGTTTATTCATTATGAAATTCTAACTAATCTGCATACATTAAAGCCTCTGCTGTTCATTCGCTCCAAATCTGTTTTTAGATTGACAGTTGACAACATTTCCAAGACTACTTGTTAACAAGCTCTCATAATGTTGGATTAACATTGTGCATGCTTCAGTCAGTTTGTGAAGACAAGTGCGGTTTATATCAGATTACTCACTGCATTCAACAATGGGCTGTTGCAAACAGATATGGATACTCTACTGCTGCCGGTAATGGGGTTCGGGATGATGCCAGTGAGTCATATTTGGCCTCATATTGCATTTACAATTCCGAAATCACAATGTGTTCACAGACATTCGGCTGGTAAATAGAACTCTTCAGTGCTGTGGAGCAGTATCGTGGCTGGGTTTACCCCCAAATAAAGCATCAACTTACAGCAGTGATGTAGTAGTAATGATGAGTGATGAAGTGTTAAAAAACAAACAAAAAATAAACAACTTGAAGCTCTTCTGTGTGAATAGCGAGGGGAACACAGCGCCTTGTCAATAGGAACACCATAGCCGTCACAGCAGCCAAACAAAGCACCGCGTCACAGTCAGCTGGGTGCTCTCACAGCTCTCCATGTACGGCTCTTCAAGCCCTCCACTGATAGCGCTCCGGGCAGACAGACAGACAGACACGGCAGGTGTAAACATGTGAAGCTGTGGCTGAACCACGTGAAGCCTGTGATGCCCTAGCTGGTCTAACTAGAGCACATAGAGGAATGTGAATGATGTCTGGAATCTCAATAGGATTACAGGTCTGCGTCTAATGTCAATAGCGTTTGAATGTAAAACGTGGGGGGTTGATTTCATAAAGACAAAATGGGAAAACAGAAAGAACATCTTATTTATATAATATTTACATTCAATTAATGACATACAGTAGTTCAAACGTAACTTTTGTCCCATGACAAATTAAAAATACACATTAAAACATACACACAATGCTCCAATCCTCCTGTCTGCTTTGAGTCCTGCGTTGATAGAAGGCAGGACCATCTCCTCCTAACTGTCGTCTTCGACGAGGAAGTTAATGAGGGCCGTTCTGGGGGACAATATGACTCTCTTGATAACGCGATGGCCCAGAAGACTCTGTCCCAGGGAACTCTCCAACACTAGCCTCTGCACTACTTCTGCATCCTGGCATATCTGCCGAGGAACCGCGACCGATCCACACACCTTGTTGTTAATCTGAAGATGTGAAAGAGAGGGATGATTAGGTGAGGTGGTAGGGGATGACAAGCGAGGACAACCGGTCAAACATTCTGTATCATCCCAAAGCTAAATACAACTACAATTTTGTAGTCAAATGTAAAACACATTAGAACAGTGGTTCCTATTAGAGGTCTTCACGGGTCCTCCAAGACTGAGTGTTTGACTCGGATCTGGGTCGGGTCTGACATAAATGCTATATATTTTTTGTAATGGTTTGACGAAATAGCAGGTTTGGTGGCATTGAACCTTGGCTTCCGTTGGTAAATCTAAATTATTAACTAAAATCTGTTATTTTGCTTCCTTTTATCATTTGACGGCAATGTGAGTGTGGCAACCTGTGCGTTCCTCAGCCAACTTTTCTGCACTATTCCTTGACTACTGATGGCATCACCTGACATGGCATCGCTTGTTGCAGCATCATTTTAAGGTTCTGTTTATTCTTTCGGTACTCAGCGGGTCTTCTGGACGAGTATGGGTCTGGTTAAAAAATAAATCTATGGTATTCTCGTGTACGGGTCTGTTTGTTTTCGGGTCCATTCAGAACGGATCTCAATTTATGTGTTTTTAATTTATGCAAATCGGTTCGGGTGGAAAATTATTTGGTTAATTTCAGATCTGGTCCAGTTTTTTGGACCCGTGAAGACCTCTAGTTCCCATTTTATATTTAAGTATGTTTATGAACATACAAACATCCCATGATGGAGAGATGAGCATCCATTACGTGCATGTTGTCAAGCATGTGAAAATATGCAGCGCATTTTCAAGAGGACACACGTCTGAGTCTCGTGGTAAAATGGAAAAGAAAGTCCACGAGTGTGTGCAGCATACATGCACATGCGCACGAGGCCACTAAACCACAGCCCCGCCTTATAGGAACAAGCCAAGGTGGTGTTTAGTGGACAGGGTGTCCGCAGAATGGGGGACTACCACAATAAAGACCCCAGACGATAGTGAAAAACCAGCTCTGGCTTTATCAAAACAGCAGATAGAGTTTGAATAAGAAGAGCTACACAGGTTGGGAGTAAAAACACAATGATATTGCACCAAACACTCCCATCACTGTGTTTCACTAAACTGACATGCCAGAGGAATTGTTGTCACAAGTCCATCTGAGGAGCAGTACATTGAAACAGTCTGCGAATGGCTGTACTTTCAAAAAAAGACCTTTTCTCGTTTTCGCTGTCGGCACACCTAAACCCCGCCCGTATAGCTATAAACACGACGCTGATTAGAATATGATGCCCGTATAGCTTTAAACACGACGCTGATTAGAAAGTTCAGGTGCTACTTGGACACATTCAAAATGATTCCGAGGCTTTCCAGACTGATTCTCACGGCGAAATTGATTCTGAAGCTTGCGAGATCGGGGCAGTCTCGCAAGGTTAGTGTTTCACTACAACACAGAAAACAAAGAGTGGGCCTATACACAAACACACGCACACACACAAGCACGCAGACACACACACACACTCACTCACTCTTAAAGACACGCACGCACAACAGGTGTAGCTGACTACGCCTGCTGTCATCACACTAGTGGGTGTTTTTGCTGCTAGTGGGTGTAGGTTGCTCACCCTCTCAGGGAAAGGATTCAGTCGAAAAAGTAGTGACTTTGAAGCAGCTCCATCATTTAGCTATTAACCAAGTTAATGACTGGGATGTGTGGTGGTGTGCGAGGGGGATGAGCACATCGTGTGCCCCGCCCTCACAAGGGGGTAGAACCTGAGACATGCACAGCTGGACGCTGCGTTGATTGGCTGTGCACCCTGAAAAGCACGTGCGCTTTTTTGTGTTTGCGCTTCTTGGGGTGCAGCCACAGGAGCAGACACACACACACACACACACACACACGCACAGGAGAAACACAGTTTGACGCCCTCAGTGAGTGGGGGGAAATACAACAACAAAAAACCTGACTTGTACAAAAGACAGACAGACATACAAACAAACAGACAAACAGACAGACAAACACACACACACACACAGAGTTGTCCTCTCATCCTCGATAATTAAAGACACTCCGACTTTCACTATTTGTTTGAATGAAAGTCTTGGGGGGAAGAACACGGTAGAGAAATTACTGTGAGAGAAGCCTGAAATAACACAGTGCGTGTCTGCCCAGTCTTTAATTATTTACCACTTGTCTGTTTAGCCTGAAGCAGGCCCAATGACGTGTGGATGTGCATGCACACGCTCCCACGCACTCATGCACTCTAATCATAGGCTGGTGGAAAATTACACCACCGCCGCTACCAAAAAAACTGCGGCTTTGGGGTTAAAGACTAGAGCTGTCTGAAGTTAAATGCCAGCTCACATATGAACAAACACATATACATACAGTATCATATATACAACCACACAAACATACATATTGGAAGGCTCCTGTCACACCCAGTCACACAAATATCGAACAATCTGTTGACTGGTCCATTTGAAACTCCCTGTAAAAAGGCGGGCAATTGGCCAGTGGATATGACTGTGTATAAAGAACCTGTATATATTGGCAGAGTCTGAGTGATTTACATTTTAAGATGAAAATTATTGGTTATTTGAATCCCAGTTGTGAGATAGAAACTAGCACTGATTCTGACTCAACTGATTTTCTGTGGAAAATTGTCATCAAACTTTCATATTTTCACATCGATTAAGAAACAACTCAAGCTGATGAAGAAGATATACTCCCTTAGTAAAAATCAGTTAGCACAGAAGTTGGAGCTCCAGTGCTTTTGTTATTAATTCATACAATACCTGAATACCATATACTGTGTATGACCGTACCCGCACAGAGAGCTCCGTAATATCAGGGACCTCCAGGTACTCTGGGTCGACAAAAGGCCAGGGCTGCTGGAGAACATCTCCTCCCTGTGTGAGGAGAGGGCTGAGCGGGTTCTTTACTGAGCAGAGACCTGGAGAAGAGCCACACACATCATTAACACCAAGGAGTGTCCGACACTACACCTCTTTATTGTAACCCAGGGGTTAAACCAGCACTTTATCCCACTGTACCAGCGAAAACTGGAGTAATATTAAGTATAAACAGTAAACTACTAGAAAACTGTTACAACTTCAATTCCAAAAAGGTTGGGACAGTTGTGCTTACCAACGTGGACATTGTAATTTATATTAGCATTTTCCATACTGACAACTTTTTCAGAATTGGGGCTGTAAATAATATTTCAGTGGGTGGCATCTCGCGTATGTGTGTGCAAACAGAACCATACCACTTTATAAACCCTAGAACGGAAATTAATGGTTTTAAAACTCGTCCATATAACTGGGTAAACACTAAACAGCCTCTCTCCCCCACCCCTTCTGCTTTACGTGCTGTACAAGCAAGCTCACATCCCATAGGAGGGCTAGGGAAGGATGTGAACTTCCGCTATCCTGCTCATGGTGCGGCCATCAACGGCCGGCAGGGTGAAAAGTGCAGTCTATATTGTTTATGGCAGCGGGTTTGTCACAAGTCTAGTTCTTGGGCGTTAAAATTCTGCTTTTAAAACAATATATATTTTTTAACTTAAGTAAAGAAGGGTTCTTCCACTACACAAACACAAAAACAACCGCACACACACATACACACACACACTCTCGCCCACTCATTCCCAAACAGAATTTCTAGAGGTGGCTATTGGCCGGAGGATATGGTTTTCCAGATAACCTTTCTTGAACCCTGCTCCCTCCCAAGACTGCTGTATGTGCAGGGGGAATATGGTTAACGTGTCTCAGACAATAAGTGGATGTCCTGAAGACCTGGGGCCTTATTTATAAAACTGTGCGTAGGAGTGGAAGAAGGAGATGATGCCGTATGGACAAAAGACAGAAAGTTCTTACGAACAAAAATATTCTGATTGATCACAATTAGTATTAAAATAGCTCACGGCTGAGGAACCCTTTGATGTCACATTGAGAATTACAAAAGCAGAGCATAAACCAGGAAGAAGCATTTCATATCAGGAATCATGTATTGTAGGCTAAAACGGAAAGACGTCATGGTAATCTTGACTGTTTTTTTGGCTTTTAAAGTTGTGTCACAAACATACAGGATAATGTTTATATTTTTAAATGTGATAATACATAATTTTAAAGTCCATGTTCAATGACCACAGCAGTGGTCCATGCATCAATATTTTAAATCTCAAAGTATTTCTTATGTAGTTTTATTTTTGTTTTACACATACAATATGTATGTAATTTAGACATTTTCCTGAAATATTTTTCTACAATAAAAAGTCAGCACACTTTTTCGAGGGCAGTTGTCTAGACAAGCTACAGTATGTTAAAGGGCTTTCACACATTGGAGACCAAGTTAAAGCTGATGTAGGTACAATAGGATTTGAGAATTGCAATAAGAGCAAACGAGAGCAACGGGATCCCTCCCTCTGGAGCCCATTTACAAACATGTCGTAGCTGTGCACGTGGTTTTTTTACAGGCAAGATAGATTTGCCAAACCTATCAGTGAAAATATTCCCTGATTGGCAGAGGTGGGTGGTAGTACATTTACCGTACTCCGTTACATTTACTTGAGTGACTTTCTGAATAAATTGTACTCCTAAGACTAGTTTGAATGCCACATACTTTTAACTTTTACTCAAGTATATTTGTGAATATTTTCTTTAACTTTTACTCCACTACATTCGGCTATAGAGCGTTTCACAGCAAAGGTCAAGCAACGTAACCATAGAAACTGATGCAACAAACAACATTCTCCTCCTGCCTGCCACGCAGACCCACACACACCCACGCTACCTGAGGACAGCCGAGAGGGAGAGATCCCAGCGCTGTTGACACAATAACCGTGGACTGCGATTACGCTGAGCAGCTCATTTAGCCATTGCCCTTGTGGTCTGAATACATTTTTGAAATAAAGTCACAGAGGGTTTAAAATGTCACAAAAAATAAAATCAAGCGAGAAGGTTGCCATGTTGGCAACACTGTGTTCGTGCTAATCTGTCGTGATGTAGGTGCAAACACTACGGACAGCATTGCCATTTTTGATATTTAAATTCACGCTCTGCTTATTATATAAAATGAATATTAAAAAGTCATAAAAAAGTAGTAATTTCACTAGATACTTTTTTAGTCATTATTACTCAAAGGTAACAGTTTTTGGCTATTCTACCCACATCTGCTGATTGGTCAGAAGTCTTTGGTTGTGGTGACCTAAACTGATTTATTTACACCGCTTTCCAATTTATTATGCAAATTAAATATAATTTGCAGAGCAGAGCATCTGACTTTGTGATGAATTACACAAGTGGTATAGCTCTAAAACCCAGATATATCTCCTTTAAGTAGATTTGGTTAATGGCTGTCGATGACATCACCTGGGCGTAGTAGGAACACTTGTATTAGATAAACAAGTGTCAACATGACATTTATATGAGGCATTCATGAAACTAGTTTTTCCCTTAAATGATTTTCTCACACGCGCGCACACACACACACACACAAAGTCGTTGTTTCACAGGAAGCATTACCACTCCTCTGCAGGCTCTACAGGCAATGCAGACTGGGCACACCAGTGGGTTATTAAGATGCATCACATTATGGCACTAAAAATAGCCACCACTGGCGTTCCTCAAATAATGTGATAAGGAAATCATTATGTTGAATTATGCCGCCTTATTCTCGTGTGTGTGTGTGTGCGCTAACCTGCCCTGCGTGTGTGTGTGTGTGTGTAAGTGAGAGAGATGCTAACCTGCCCTGTGTGTGTGTGTGTGTGTGTGTGTGTGTGTGAGTGAGAGAGATGCTGACCTGCCCTGTGTGTGTGTGTGTGTGTGTGTGTGTGTGTGTGTGTGTGTGTGTGTGTGTGTGTTTATGTTA
>JAODTR010006570.1:0-10733 GCA_025399935.1 Amblyopsis rosae | reverse complement strand
TCTACTGCCTTTGCCTTTGTTTAAGCCATTGTTAACCACGTCTGAATGACATCTGAATTCCATTCTATGCCGTGAGATAACATCATGGATGACGACAGGTTCATTTTTTATAGTTTCTTTTTAAGGGCAATTTGAGAAAGTACAAGGTGTAGAGTTTAAATTGCAGTAGTTTTTTGAGTGGAAATTAGTTACCTATAGGCTAATTATCTTCCTTAAAAACTTAAGTAAATGTCGGAGAGGCAAAGTAGTAGCCTATATTTTTGTTGATTGTTGACGTCTCGAGAGAATGGAAAAAAACTGCATCGAAGCCAGAATGCGTCGGAGCCATAATGTGCCGCACACAAAGGTGGAATAAGCGTTATTACGTTGCATGCACTGGGGCTCTATATTATTTTTAAACGGAACAATTCATTAAAATAACGTAACAAGTGACACGTCTGCCTATATTGAAGGTATATTTTTCATTAATGACATTTACATTTTAAATCGGACTACTTGTCCGGTTGGGCAAGTAAAATCCTCTTGCCCCTTCAAAAATCGACTTGTCCCGGCAAGCGGACAAGCCTTAATGTCGAGCCCTGTATGTATGTATGTATGTATGTATGCATGTATGTATACACACACTAAAATATTCACATGTACTTCAATAAATTAGGCTCTAACTGTTTATGGAGACTAAGTAGACCTACATTACCAGTTATTAAAAGCTTGGTATATCAAGCTCATAACGTTGTTTGCTGAGACTGCCGTTTAAGATAGTGTCAAATGTCAGCTCTTCTGAGGCCGCAGGGGTTATCTACAGTATGTTTCATGGGGTTGGCTACTGTAATATTGCCTTTACATAGCATGCATGGTCTAATGTCTGGTGCTCATTGAAATCTGAAGTCTGTGGCTTTGGCCCGCTCGGGGCTCTGATAATTATCCTCGACATTCCAGATGTTCTGTGATCACAGGAAATAGAACCCTGTGAGGTGGATGTAACCACTCAAAGGGTAAAGTGTGCGACATCGCTCTACACTTTTCAGCTGTCCCTATGCAAAAACACCTACGCAAAAAAAAAAATCTACTCCAGGACAATGGAGGAAGAACATTAAACATTTACACCAAGAGTGTAATAGAGTTTTGTTAAACATCTGTATTGGATTATCGACAACCATTTTGTCACACTTCTAAACAAAACAATGTACAAGCATTAATCATAAAATGTGTGTTCTCTGCCGCTTGCCTGCATCAGTATCAAAATCATCTTTAACCAACCGCCTAACGTTTATAGTAATGTGTGTGTTTGAGTGGACGCGTGTGTGACTTGTGTACTGAGAATGAGCATGTTGACCTAGGGAATTACACGCAGAAAGGAAAATCAATATCCCACAGATCTAGAGAGCAACTGCAGCACGCACAGACAGACAGACAGACAGACAGACAGACAGACAGACAGACAGACAGACAGACAGACAGACAGACAGGCAGGCAGACAGAGGGGACTTTTTGACTATTTGACGCTCCTGGGTCAGCGAGACACATGCTAATGGTTCTTAGTTGATACAACAAGTGCCCGTGTAACTGGATCATTCTTGGCTGCGACTCTCCCATATTCTGCACATTAAAGCCTATTATTATAAACAGATATTGAATGGTATCTTTAAATGTGACCACAGAGAGCTGTGGCTGGAATGGCTAGGCTAGCCACCGGTTGTATAGAACAAGTTATCGCAGAGCAGCTGCAAGTATGTGTGTGAACACAAATCGTAGTAGCACATTTTGTGCACCCTACTTTTATTTAAAGTGACTAAAGAGAAACTACGGGGGTCTGGACCTCAGACCCACTAGGGAAGTCCAGGATCATGCTCACCTAAAGAAAATTTTGAAGATTTTAAAAGATAAATGTTAATCAATTTAGCACACTTTGAGAGGCTAGATATATGAAGAACTGTGTGGCAAAGCAGGGCTCTCTGCTTACTTTTTCACTTGTGCTCTTTAGTTCAAATGTTTAGAAGAGCAGACAAAAATTTGGGGGCACAGTTGCAATTCTATGTAGGCCAAACAAAATGCAAAATTCAACTTTTGTATTTTGGGTTTCATTTATTGTTTTTATTGTAAGATGTATTAATCTCTATATGGTGGTGCATGTTCTTATTGGCTTGGTCGGGCTCTGAAGTTTGGTTTTAATCATAAGTAACAGAGGAGACATGATTACAGTCTGTCAATTTCCTGCCCCTTAAAATAGATTTATTTGTATATACATATCAAGACATGGAATAGAAATTCAAAATTAAAGCTGATTTAGCTAACATTTCCACATTCTACCATGTTTAAACAAATGGTTTATATTAAAGGGTTACTTAAATGTAATCCTCAGACCTCACTTTTCATGACCACCTCTCACTATTGTTGATTTAGCCAATTCTACTGTTCTTATTGCAGAGTACGGATCGCACTTGGAGGTTCCGCCTACTTTGACAGACGTGGATCAGATCCATTGAGCACTACAGAGTCTGAAGCGTATTCAGCACAGCAGAAGATCTGACAGAACACTGAATAATGGCTGACACAGATGTGAAGCACCTAGCATTTCTTCATGAAGAATGTGAAGTAAAACCCAGGATTCCTCATCCTTTGGCAAGAATATGGGGACAAGGGAAAAACTTGGGAAAAAACTAATGTCAATGTGGAAAAAGATTTCCACAGATGGAGAGCTCTAAAAGATGAAAAAGAACTCTTATCTTATCACTGTCAGCCTACTTCTCCATGACGTGAGTAGCCTATTTTGTTATTGTGGTTTTGAAGCCAATGCATGGCTACATGAGATGCATAACAACCACTAGATTTTGGTGAGGCAGAGACGTGGGTCTGTATTGGCTATATTAGAATATAAATGCATGAAATGTTTCGGAAACTGGACAAAACTGGCGATGACAGCTTGCAAACCCCTCTGCCTGGCATGAAATAAACAACCTACTTTGCCTCATTGTGGCTTTGAGTTATTCATACGATGGATTTCATACGTACACTTTATTAAATATAAAATGATGCAGACATATTTAGGAGTAGTCTATGGACTGTGTAGAATAAATTTACGAGTCCTTAAGTTTTTATTACTAAATGGCAATCTGCAAGTATCCTATTGAACATAAGGTGAGCTTATTGGGTGTACTGATAACGGTGGCGGCAGTCTTACTAGTGTACGAGTAGACAAATTAGTAGACATCGATCAACCAGTGTTTAGTGATTTTTTTTTATGGCATCTACATTTTAGTTTAGCATGTTCAGTGACAGTGTGCAATGCAAATACCATATTACATTGGACTGGTATATATGTAATTAAGAGTTCTCAATTCTGCCAAGTTCTCAATATATTGATGTACATATCACTCAGGTGGTACACCAGCAAAGATTTTCAACTCAATTTTAAAATGCTCAGTAGATTTTGAGTATTGCAATATGTATCCAGTCCTAGTGTTGGGGTGATTAGTCGACGTAACCGACATCACCGGTTATGTAAATATGCATATTTGCAAAATTTACCGTTGACTAGAAACTGAATACTCAGATCTGAATAAACAGTGCCGTTAATGGACTATGAGAGGAATGAATGCACTAGTTGAAGTTATTCCTGTTAGAATTAGTGTTACTATTGGGAGGGGGAGGCTGGGTGAGAGTTTAAAAAAAAACGAGCAGTGGTCTACCTTAAAAATGCTGTCTATTGTTAAAACTACAAACCAGTTCAATAAAGATTTTGTGTTACTCAAATTGCACACAACTGTAAGGTGATTTTGTTGGACTGCTAAGCTTGAGGGAGCACCCTATGGCATTGAATGGAATGAAAGTAATTGTTAGATTAATCGCCAAAAAACCCATGTATCGTGAAACATATCGTATTGCGCGGTCCTTGGTGATACAGAGCCCTATTCACTTCCCTTTCATCTCTTATTTAAAAAAATGTACTATTAAAAAGATTTTACACTGCGTGCTCTTTGAAGCAGCTTTGTAATCTGAAAAGCGATATTTCATCTATTATATCTAAAATAGATATTTGCTGCTATATTAATGCTTAAAATATGTTATATACTGCTAGGCTGTGCATGTGTTAAGTCAGTATTTACACACCGCCGGGTTCCCTGGTATATGTAAGCCGGCAAGCATGCATAACGCCTGATCAGAGATCCATTAGTCATCAAATCCATCATGAATAAACAACGCAAAAAAAAAAAATGTCATCATACCTTGGTGAGCAGCAGCACTCTCTTCTGCATGCGTCGAACCAGGGCCTCCTGTGTCTCCCTCTTCTTCTGCTCCTCCAGAGCCTTACTGTGCTGCTGGGACAGCTCGCCGCCAAGCTCCGTCAGGGAGCGGTCCACACTCCTCACACTGGGCACACGGGGTGGAAGTATATGGCGGGAAGCTTAACACGGCTTCCATAACTGTCACGGCAGTAAAGTCGACAACCTGGGACATGGGCAGTGCCTGACTTCCATTTTTGTGCATAGTAGTTTTGGAAATGAAGACTAGGGCTGCGTCCGAATACTCAGTATAGACTACCTTTGGTGAAGTACCTCCTGCCCAACCATTAGTCTAGTACGTTCTATGAGTAAGCGAGCGAGTAGTAGGGACACAATTCGTATATACTCAACTGCCATCTTACCTGTCCTTTGACCCGGATGTTTGCTGCGAAAACTCACCCCAATAGCGACATATTTAAAAATAAAAAAAAAACACTTTATATCTACTCATATTAAATTGTCTTTACTTTGGAGTGATAGTATGATTATGATACTTATATTTGTACATCGCTGCACCTTCGCTGCTTGCTCCCGTCATGTTATCTTTTATTTACCGCTATTTCTCTTCGATTTATTTTCTGGATAGTGCCCAACTGACTTATGGGATAGCGTAGTGTGGTTTGTACACTACGGAGGGAGTAACTGTGACGTACTGCTTTTTGCCTACTATATAGTCGACAAGTACGGGTATTCGGATGCAGCCTATGAAACATTAAAATCACCATTTTGTGTGCGGAGCGATGACGACAAGCACGGGGCCAAAGTTATAGTAACAAAGCAAAGATATGGTCCCTCTCATTGCCATAGTAACACGCAAGAATCCAAACAAACTGGAACATACTGCACAGCATAGCATAACATGCGCATGGCGCAAGGAGCCATAGTTACATTTATGCTGTGTAGCATTGTGTGGCCATATCGCACAGCCACGGGCGGTAGAGGTGTGTGTGTCTAGTCACCGGTTCACCTGCGTGGCTATTGTCAGCCAGGCATCAGACACACAGCGTTAAGTGTTTGGAGATACTCGACTAATCAGCGGTAACTGGTACAAGGGCGATGGCAGCCGACCAGAATGTGATGGCTTTACGCCACGCTGAAGCAACATAACACAGAGTGCGATCTGACAGCAGAGAGACCGAGGAGCAATATGGCTTTCCCAGTGAGAACGCAGGATAATGATTAGAGATTTATTACCAGCCGGTCTTAGCACCCTCTCTCCACCACACTCATCCCTGGCTTCATTTTGCCATTGCTAATATTTCATCATGTGCTCGATGCGCTTAACAGAAGGGAGACGCTTGTCGGCTAATGAAAGCCTTCTTCCTAAGATGATCTTAGCAGAGCCCCCCGCCCCCAACACACACACACACACACATATATATACAGGCTGCACATAGGCAGGACAGGTCTAATTAGTGGCTTCTCTCGGCCTTCCTTCCTCACACAATCACTCTCACGCCACTGGCTACTGTCAAGTGTGCTATCACAATCAGGACCAGTTTAATTAACTTTGGGACAATTAAGGAGCTCTCAGAGATACGCTCTGCCAGATACACGGGGAAGTGGAGACAGTAAAACAAACTGGAACACAAGACAGGGGATGGAGAGGAGATTTGTGGGCTTTACCGGCTGTTGAGTGTGTAGTTCTGCTCTTTCAGAGCAATTTCTCTCTGCTGGATCTGAATCACCTCCCTAGACAGATCCTCTGGTTTCCTACAGAGGGGGAGATGGAACTGTTAGCGCGCGCACTCACACGCACACACTTATGCAAAATCAATATGGCCGTGAGAGAGAGAAAGCAGTAGTGTTTCCATATTCCTTTGTTAGCCGGCCAGCTGGGGAATAAAACGAGGAGAGACGCAAGAGCGAGAGATGAGAGAGATACTAAACACTGGTCACCCACCTAGACAATACAAACCCACTCCATGGGAGAGAGATTGTCTGATTACACATAATGCAGAAGGACACACATGTGAAAAAGGCTGTCCAGAAAGAAAACAGGCGCTCACAGAGAGACAGAGACGAGCAGATAGAAACATGCACCAATGCCCAGCTGCAGCGGCACTAGCTGGCACATGACTTTCGACACTGGCTCCTACCAGCAACATTGGGTGTGTCCCTACTATAGGGACAGTTATGGATGCAGCCACTTGCCGATACCGATGTTACAATATAACAATCTGGCCTGTTGCTGCCCTCCTTATGCCATGCCAAATGTATGAGACACAACAGATAAGCATCAGCCACACCCATCGGTCATCTTATTTGCAGATAGGCCAAAGCAAATAACAGATGTACAAACCGTCAGTATTGTGTTCTAAAACGCTCTACTCTCAAGGACATTTTGATGTTCCGTCTTAGACACACTGGATTCGGTGCAGGTTACGGTCGCAAAGTGAAAACCACCTTTTTTTTTAAATTTATTCATAAAGAGGACCTGTCTTACACTTTCTGAGTGCTATGTGGCAGACACTTTCTATTCCTCCGTCTACAGTCAAGCTGGGGAAGAAACCTGGTGTTCTAAGGGGCAATAACTCATTTGAGGAGTGTATATTTAAGTAACACATCTTCTGACCTGATACCAGCTTTTGACTTTTCGTAACCAGTGTTACAAAATATTTATATGACTGTGCCCCTCCTCTACCACAGTGATGAATGGCTGATACTTCTCCGAACCGCTCAAAGGAAATCCATTCGGCATATATTTGTCATAAGAGGCGAGTATATAATGTATCTATATAAAAATGATTTGTGCGGCATTATACAATTCAATTTTAATACATTCCTTTAGCCTTTATGTGTTGTTCCACTGTGGTTTCTAAAGTGCTGACGAGGCTGTTTTAAGCCAGGGGCCAGTAGTCCTAATGACCTATAGGGAACATAGGACTGCAAGTGTTGGAAAGGCAGGGCATTAGCTGGGGCACATTATGTGAACAAGGTGAAAGCCTGTTCACATGTGTTGTTTCCTAGACCTAGGATTTAACAACACTGCAGATATAAATTGAAGTGAAACGAACTACTGTGAAGCTGAGTTGTGAGAACATTACATTATATTTACCTGTCATTTCTTCTAACATCATTGGCTTGTTTATGCTTCACACATGCCACTTACAAGATGTACTGTGCAAAGAAATATAAAGGATTTTAAATCCTTCAAATGTCGGCATGGCATTTCAAGAATAAGAATGTAACCTCCAAATAAAATATCTAGATAAAAGAAGAAACAACGAGGATAATTCCAAACAAAGCGGTACAGCATTGCGACTGGGTTCAAAGTTGAATGCAAACACACGACCCCCTTGAGTCCCCATTAATGTGAGCATGGTGCAATTCTCTGCCGCTGCCGGTAGCCACATGTTGCACACCTCTTCAGTTGCATTAGGCTGTGTATTAGTAAATGTGTGGTACCTGTACTATATGTGGGGAGGAAAACAAGGTGTCCTTATACACTATTCACTAAAATCCCCAATGGAAATTAGTTTTAAAAACCCTGAGACAATAATAGAACTCTGGAAAATGGATGGTGAAAGTTGAGGGAGAACACAAAGAATCCATTATTATGAAAAACACTCACATTTGGACACATGCAGGCTCACCTAACGACAAAATAATACACAAATTAGCCCAAGGTTTGAAAGCCATTCTTCAACTTCAAAAACACACCACACAGCCACAACTATCCCCTGAGTGAAAATACTGGGAAAGAAACTCAATCTCCAGAAAACTATTTTCATTTCAACATCATCCCTCCCTTCAACAATGTTTTATAACACAAGCCACCATATACTCTCAAGGAAATGTTTTCATTTTTGTCACTTTGTCAGTTGTCAACCATACACACATGAGCAGGCACATTGCTACTAGACACTTTAACAGACAGTTGGACAAACAAAGCCTGTCATCAAGTGCTGGCCAATAAAAAACGTGTCAACTCGTTATTTTTATTAAAAAAAAGTGATCAAAATACATTTAAAGACGCAGTCTGTCTAAATAAGGGCCATCATGGCATATAGTGTGAATATCAAACATAGTCATGTCTGACACCTGAGGGGATATGTTATTTTCTCAACACAACTCTGCAGAAACAAGAGCCTCTGTATTCCCAATAGTCCACTAATCAAAAGACTTACTCTCACATCATTGTTAAAGACTCTATAACAATGATGTGAGAGCAAGGTATGATTTACTTGAGCAATCAATTGACAACTCTACTAGTAATCAATGTCAATGGATTGCTCAAGTAAATCATTTTGCTTCCATTTTTGCTAAATTAACAGTAGACAGCATTTTTACAAGTTTGAAAGTGATATATTTATAACATGTAATTTCTGAAGGGTGTGGAACTTTTAAGGCTCACAGCTGTATTTGTGTTTTATCAACAGTCAGGAAGCATACTGTATCAGATAGTGCTGGTGGTAGATGCTTTAGGTTTTGAGTTGAGTCTCATATTTTCAACTATGTTCCCCTGATAATAGCTTTGTTCTACTTCCTATTTTCATAAAGAAAACTAACATGTGAGTCGAGCATACTGTTACCTCCCTCTGGTCCCACGTTTCATTTGAATACAAAACCTAAAAGAACACTGTCATAGCCACACCACACAATCTATCCTGCCTCCCTCTCCTGTGACATAATTGCATTGTTCAAAAATGATTAGGATCCGTAGATGAATTTCATTTAATATTCTATTTACATAACAAGCTGAGTTAATCACAGAATAGAGGTTGATGGGCAAGACAGCTGCAGTGTTCAGTCTGTCGGATGTGCTCCCCTCTTCTAATGAAAACATGCAATCATTCTTACATTATCAGCTCTCAATATCAGATGCACACACAAAAGGTCCAGTATATCATACACATTTCAGAGTATCAAGGAAACACACACACACACTCTGCAGCACCCATACAGAAGATTAGGCTAAATGTATTAATGCAGCAACATCTCCCCCTGGTGTGGATTTTGTGATACTACAATCAGACCATATTTGACCAACATCTTTTGCTCTAGTAGTACCACAAACACACACAAGTCTCTGACCTTATATTGAGTCCAGTAGACTGTCCTAGGTTCTCCCAGGCCTGCAGCTTTTCACACAGCCTCTACGCATTAAAGAAACGACTGTAGTTAAATAAGACATAAACAGTTTACAGTGCATTTGTAATGAATTCATAAAAACACATTGAAATGCAGACATCTTCAGTTTAAAGCATACCTCTTTCTCAAGTTCTACGTTAACTAGGTCTTCATTTGTTTTCTCCATCCTTTCCAGTTTCCTCCTAAGACCTTCCACCTCCTCTTTTAACAGGCTGCAGTTCTCCCTGCTCTCTCTATACGCAAGAAAGAGGAGTAATGGGAATCAGACAGGAGAAGAAATAGAAAACAAGATAATGGACGTGATATATTCACTGATCTATGAAGCTAAACGGGAGAAATGAAAACTAGAAATGAAGCCCACACAAAGTAGTCTACAACAATTCAAAATGCTGGGGGTTTTGTAGTGGCTATCCAAACATTAAAATGACTTCTCATATTCTCTTCCCACTTGTAAATTCGAAGCAGACTTTATGTTCTCACTAATAAATTGTATCATTGTATCAGACCTTACACATTGGTAATATTATTCAATATAATCAAAATAAATGTTCTTGTTTGAATATTGGTTACTTTGTGATTTACGTTTATCATCACCTCAGGTATGCATTGTCTTCTCTCAGACGCCTCAACTCCTTGTCCAAGTCTGGAACCCTTGCTGCTTCCAACTTCACAGTCTTCACCAAGGCAATATCCTGCTCCTGGTGGGACAGACGCCTCTCTAATTCCTAGATGAGATAATCAGCCAGAAAAAAAAATACTCCTGGTGGGACAGACACCTCTCTAATGCCGGTTATATGCTGGATGCGGATTTTCCCTACGCTGCATAGTTTATTACGCAACCACAATGCAACATTCTACGTGACAACTCCTGGTTAAAGTTGGTATCCATGGTGATGATAACAGGTCCCGTGGCCGGTCCTAGTAAGCTAATGTAATTAAACCTGAATGAAAGGTCTCGTTTACGCATGCGTTTTTACTCCATGTGTTTTTTCAACGTGTGTGTAGCCCTTCACCTGAAGCAACTGCACACGCAACGCAGTGTTGCAAGCTCTACGCTGCGCTACATAGGAAATTATCCAATCCAATCCACTTTATTTATAGAGCACATTTTAAAACAACTAAGTTGACCAAAGCGCCAATACTGTACATCACATAAGTACATCGATAAAACAACGAATGTACACACTTTAAACACCACAACAAATAGGAGCATCATGACAATATAAAAACTCAAGCAGATTTAAAAGCCAACGAGTAAACGTGTGTTTTTCATCCATCCATCCATCTTCATCCGTTTATCCAGAGTCGGGTCGCGGGGGCAGCAGCTCCAGCAGGGGACCCCAAACCTCCCTTTCCCGA
>JAODTR010006569.1:0-10734 GCA_025399935.1 Amblyopsis rosae | reverse complement strand
AATCGCAACAAAATAACAGTGCCACTCCCTGGACACAACCAGAACTACATGCATTGCAAAATGTCCACTCGGCTACACATGCACAACACATACACATGGCAGTGCCATACACTGTGGCACGCATTTTACAAGCTACAAACAAAAATCTGTAGAAATGCGTTCCAGCGGTAATTTACAAGCTAGCACTTGCCGAGGGCCACCAGAGATGGACTTTTGCTTAGGTGACAGCCAAGTTTGGCTGTGCCCGTGGGTTTTTACAGCAGTATTGCCTATTTGTTGCAGGATTCAAAAGTACAAAGTGTCTACAGAAAGGGACTTGAAGCCACTTGTGTATTCCACCAGACTGCCACTGGAAGAGTGATGTAATGTGGATCAAAACCAGGCAGAGCGCATTTTAACTTCCTTGTGTGGTGTGGGGTAACTGGTTTCAGTATAGCTGAAATAAAAAGGAGGGTTGGGGGGTATGGGGGGACTATTACAAGGGATTTTGAATGAGTGTCTCTGAGCTCCCACTTCATTTGAACATCCCTAATGCACCATGGGATTGTGGCGCAGGCATTTCCAGTGAATCCCTTTGGAACCGTTTGTTTACCGTGGCATGAAATACAGAACATCATTATGCTGAATTAATAGGCGCAGGCTTACGTTCTGTACCTGGAGAAGAAAGAGTATCCAAGCAAAATGTCTGTGACTAACAGTGCATGGAAACAAAATGAAGACGGCTAAATGCAATATCTTCGTTGAAAAAAAAGGTACAAAGCCTCCATCCAGCAGCAAACACACGTTAGGCCATGCCAACACGCGTTTTGTTTTAACTGAACATTCATGCTGAATGGTAAACATGGCCTGTCTCATTAAAAATGTAACTTCCTCACGTGTGCCATACGAGTATGTGACAAGGCAAGTACCAACAGCAGCCATTTAGCCGTCGATATCACACGGCAGCCATTCCACGTGTCTGCACGTAGCACTGTAGCGCATGCCTAACTAAGCACTAAGTCTGTTTCCTCCTTTGTCTCGCCGGGTTTCCCTCCAGGCAGGTCTGCTCGCTCCGCAGCGCTAGCAGGGGAAACAAGGCAGCCGTGAAGCTGGCAGATCAGTGCCGCTCCAGCCTGCAGGAGCCACAGAGCCTTCATATCCAGGTAGCAGCCGCGGACGCCGGTTGAGCAGCGCTCCGCCAGAGAGCTAAAAATTGCTTGGCGGAAAGAGGAGATGGGGTGGGGGGGGGGGGGGAGCCGACGTCAGGCTGCAGTGACCGGCTTCCGCGGCTGGGAATGATAATGCCTCAGATGGCAGATGGACACATATTGTGTCACACAATCGCAGGTGTGTGCTGCAGGTCCTACACAACAAGCTAAACTGCATGTCTTTACCCAGAGCTCCCCCGTGACTTCCCTATTGACAGGCAAGCCTTCCTTGCGCTTTTAGGTGAACTTTATTAAGAGGGACGGCGCTTCGAGGGGAGATTATCACCTGCCGCTGATTTCACCTGCTGGCGCTTGTTACCACCTGCATACCGACAAAGATGACGTCATCCCTGAATCCCTGGGTGACAGCCAGCTTTTAGCCTAGCTTGCGTCACAGCGCTATAGCGACTCATCCTCAGACCGATGTGAAAGGAACAACAGAGCGGGGCAAAGGGAAAGCGCTACTAGAGTCGGAGTTGTCAGCAGCGCGGCAGCACCTTTTAAGCTATAGGTGCTATACAGAGGCAGAGATGTTATGACTGGCTCAGGCAGCACAAGCTCAACCTGCGCAGGCAACCCCACCGAGCATGGATGAGTCAAGGGGCCGTGAAACGGAGAGGCCGGGCCCGTAATGAGGCCACATCTGAACACTTCCACACAGGGCAGTGCATCGCAATGCGATTGAATGTGGGCACTAAAACATGGATGGAGTAAATAGCGGGGAGGGGAGAACAGAAACAATAACGCATCACACACACACACGGGCACACACACACGCATAAACCGACACCGTGCCCCAAATGGCGACCATAAAGCGAGTTAGAGGTGGCGTGTCAAGGCAATAAAGGCAGGCAGCCATGCCTAACAAGGCAGCTCTGGCTGGGCTGAGCGGCAGGGCTGTCAGCGCTCTCTGTCCTGCACTAAGGCTGGTGTCCACTCCAACTAGCAGCGCCATAAAGCATGGCTGCTGCCCCGCACACGCACATACACACACACACACACACACACACGCACAGTCTGCTTTACACACACACGCACACACACACAGAGTCTGCTTTACACACACACGCACACACACACACACACAGTCTGCTTTACACAAACACATACACACACACGCACACACACACACACACAGTCTGCTTTACACAAACACATACACACACACGCACACACGCACACACACACACAGAGTCTGCTTTACACACACACGCACACACACGCACACACACACGCAGTCTGCTTTACACACACACGCACACACACACAGAGTTTTCTTTACACACACACGCACACACACAGTCTGCTTTACACACACACATACACGCACACACACACACACAGTCTGCTTTGCACAAACACACACACACACACAGTCTGCTTTACACACACACACACAGCTTTACACAAACACACACACACACACACAC
Source organism: Amblyopsis rosae (assembly GCA_025399935.1). Taxonomy (NCBI): domain Eukaryota; kingdom Metazoa; phylum Chordata; class Actinopteri; order Percopsiformes; family Amblyopsidae; genus Amblyopsis; species Amblyopsis rosae. Next base: position 8,117 of record JAODTR010006569.1, on the reverse strand, counting down.
AGTCTGCTTTACACACACACGCACACACACACACAGTGTCTGCTTTACACACACGCACACACACAGTCTGCTACACACACACAAGTGCACAGTCTGATACACTCTGTGTACACACACAGACTAACACAATCTCTGTGTGTGTGCGTGTGTGTGTGTGTGTGTGTGTGTGTGTGTGTGTGCGCCTGTGCATGCATGCATGTGTGTGTGCGTGCGGGTGCATGTTTAATTGTGTGTGTGTGTGTTTCTGGAGTGTTAAGCGTGGCGAGGCTGATTTGGCATGTAGGTGATTCATCACCCACACACACACACACACACACACACACACACACTCCAACCCAACATCACTCTCCACCTATCTCTCTTGCCTGAGCCCTGCCCCATACACCTCCAATCCAAACACCCTGCATGCACCCTGATAGATGTTTAATGGGGGGGATGGGTGGCAAAGGCACGTCAGTTTGCCACCAGTCTGCATCGCGCCTCCTTCTCTCTCTCTCTCTCTCTCTCTCTCTCTCTCAAAAAAATATGTGACAACAAAAATGTATTGTTTTGTTTTGATCAAGAGAGTGGACTAACGTGATTTTGTTTTTGACTTGATCGGTTAATGTGTATTGTTGCAATAAATTGGTTTATAAAATTCTAAAAAACAATCTCTCTCCCTCTCTCTCTCTCTCTCTCTCTCTCTCTCTGTCATCTACCCATCTGACTGGTTTTCCTCTCTATTAGGGTGAAATTGCACTGTGCGACATTGCATTTGCAGGCCGGGGGGGGGGGGGGCTTTGTATGGGAACCATATATGGGAACAGGTACTGTACATTTGTTTACTGAAGCGGCAAAGAGGCTATACTGCTTGCACCAGTATGTTCTCTCTCCCAATGTGGCTCAGTATATCTCTCCCTTTCTCTCTCTCTCTCACTCTGTCTTTCTCTCTCTCAGCCTCCATATTTCTCTCTCTCTCTCTCCATCTCTCTCTCTCAACCTCCATCTTTTTTTCTCTCTCTCTCACTCTGTCTCCCCCCCTCTCTCTCTCTGCCTCTCCCCCCCCCTTCCTCTCCCCTCTCCTCCCTCTCTCTCTCTCTCTCTCTCTCTCTCTCCCTTGGTTGAGGGGATATTGAAATCTAGCTCAGCGCAGAAGGCCAACATCCCCGCCTGTAGGCAGGCGGGTGGTGTTAGGCAGACAGGAGGGTGGTGTTAGTGCGTAGGGGGCTAACACAGAGAGAAGGGGGTGGGGGGGGGGGGGGGGGGGTGATTCACTGAGAGACAGACGAAGGCACTCCTGATAAGGTCAGGCAGCACACTACCGCCTCTCGGGCAGCTAAATTAGCCCTCTTTATTTACAGGCCATTTTTACGCTGGAAGCTAACTGCTAGCGCATGCCCACCTGTGTCTACTGCGGCTTGGCTAGCTGCCACGGTGTGCTATATAATCTTCTCCCATGTCCACATAATAATGCAAGTGGATTGTTGCGTACTCATTCTGTCTCTCTCTCTCTCTCTCTCTCTTGCTCGCTGTCTCTCTTTCACTGTCTGTCTCTCTCTCCCTCGCTCGCTCTGTCTTTGTGCAAACCACAGGGCAAAGTACCGGCTGGTGGGAGGTTGATTCCTTTCAGATGAATAAATGTGCGATATTTGTGCAGCAGTCCATTAATTTCTCATGACCAAACAGCGAGCAGTGCAATCAGTCTGCAAGTGGGCTCCATTGTGTGCAGAAATTAGCCCTTTTGTTAGAGACAAGGCCGAGCAAGAGAGAACGAGGGAGAGACAGCAAACTCTCTTCAGATGAGAAAACCGCAGGCAGGAAAAAAAAAGAAACACAAAGAAATATAACGTCTGTTGTTACTCACGGCTCACGGAGCCATGGAGGGACGCGTCACGACTGTCACTGTGTCAAAGCCTTTTGCATCAGCCTGGCGGCGAGCGTTTGCGAGGGCGGGCTTCTTTGTAATGAAAAATGACGACTCGCGGGGGCAAAGACAACCTGCGGGAAACACGAGGCGACAGTCACCTTTCACTTGGAGAAAAAAAAACTAAAAGAAAAAAACAAACAACATGCATGAAGACATAAACAAACAACCAACTCTTTGGGGATAGCGGTAAATGAGAACTTCAAAAAGGAGTCGTCGAGGTAGGTATGAAAGCACCCTGCTGTGTTATGTTATCATTTAGACTCCCTTGCGTGGACCGGGTGGGGGGGGGTGGGGGGATGTGGCGAGGGGGAGGGGTCTGAAAACAGGAAAATAAGAAACAGAGATAAAGAGATAGAAGAGAAAGCAGGGGAAGAGAAAATGCGCAGAGTCTGAAACGTCTTCGCAGCGTGCTCCACTTATCAGCCAGCCGACAGTGGCCTTGTGCTTACAGAACCCTATTGGCTGATTCCTATCGCCAAACATCGTTGGGATGGCGGCCAAGAATGTCTGCAAGGAAAAAAGGGGGAATATTTTTGGCTCACACATGTTGCTACGTGCACGGAATGAGCACAGTGGGACCAAAACACTCACTTGTAGCCAACCGGATGACTGGTGAAGATATTCACATACAGTAGAAAACATGTTTGCTCAGTGCTCTATTAAAAAGAAGCTAACCGCTTTTAAAATTAACTCAATACAAATGTGTTCCACGGAGCATACGTTTATTTGGCCTGAGATGCTGGTGCTCTAGTGTGACATCTAGTGGTGGAAGGTCATGTAGACACACTTTTTTAAGGAAGCGATGCTGGATGTTGGATTTAGTCTTTTAGCAAAATAACTAATGATAACAGAAAACAAAACATTAACATACATAACACAGAAACAAATTATTGAATTATTGATATAACAGGAAATCATATTTATATCGTGTTCATACATTCACATTACATTATCATATAAGTCATATATTCATATACATAGTAAAATAGTCAAATGCAGGAAATATTGTACTGTAATTGTGTTACACATGTGTAAGTGTAGTTGTGCTCAAAGACTGTGAAGCCATCACATCATTCCTACCTGCCCTGTTTATCTATTTATTGGGTAAGGCGTAGCAGGCAACCACAAATAAAACACAACAAACACATTATTGCATTTACTTGCTATTGTGCTTTGTCTTTACAGCACTAACCAGTGACGACACCTGAAGCCATTAAAACACCGGGCCATCAAATTAATGACTCGCGGCAGAAAGACTACAAATGCGACCTGCTACTATTACAGCCAACAATGGGGCTGAGAGAAAGAAACATTTTAAACATTCAGCAGCTTTTATTCACCCGGTAAGTTCCTTCTCATCCATAAACGTCATCATAACTGCCTTTTAGAATATTAATGTTGAAGACATTCCCAAGGAAGCAATCTTTGTGTGAGTGTTGTTAGGGAGTGCAAGCCTTGCCTGAAAACACAAACATACAAAAACAAAACAAAACAAAAAAAAGAAAAATTATTTTTATTTTCTTTCAAACTCGCCAATCCTGTCAAAACGTAACTGTGTATTTCCAACATATTTGCGATAAAGTATCATCTCACCTGTATCCATCGCCGCTCTGGTATATTACGGTAAAGATGTCAGTTCAATGTAGCTTTTCTTCCCGTCTCTACATAGGGCTATCTGGAAATGTGTTCATTGTAGCCCCCCCTCCCCACCCCCTTGGACATGTGGAATGAATAGACTCACATGGCCAAAGGGAAAGTACATGCACACAACACATTCAGCAAGGCCTAAATAGAAGATAAGGGTGCAATTGCCATTTTACCACAGGAAGTAGCATGCAGGCAGTGTAATCAGCAGGACTCATCACGGGGGGTCTAAGGAGGGTCCTGGCAAGGCGGGGATGCCGCTAGATAGGTTAATACCCCAACTGCAGGGCCCTCACAGGAGGAAACATCCCCAACGCCTTTTCCCGAGAAGCAGCGCCACAGAAATAATAAAGCCATAGTGACAAAGATGTACTATAGTAGCAGTCCCCCTCAAGCATTCCTGCTGTATTGTCATGTTGTCGTTATCCATGTGATTAGTATTGTCCCTAGACTCAGGTCACTAGTGCAGTGGTTCCCAAACTGGGGGTCGGGACCCCCCGGGGGGTCGCGAGTCACAGATGAGGGGGATCACAAGATGATTTTCAGAAATAAAATAACAATTTTAAATGATTCAAACTGCATAATTCAGCCATAATTGTTAGTAGTAGTACAAGTAGTAGTACAGTTTATACATGACTTTGATGTATTCTGCTACTAGCCTGTATTAAAACACTATCAAATAATATCATGGCAGTTATTCTTCTACCACCTCTGGAGATAGCGGGGGCCGCGAGTCTCTGGCACTGTTATTTTGGGGGGTCGCGAGCTGATAAATTTGAGAACCCCTGATATAGTGGGTCTTATCGCAGTGTGAGCTACCGTTGCTGCAAATCCGGGCTCCGAGTCGGTTGGTTTAAAATTATGCCAGAACCTCTGTGCTCTCGGAAGCGCCATAAATTAACCAGGAGGATAGCAAGCAGTAAAGGCTAACAAACACATACGTACATTTACAGTGTAAATGTTCCTCGACCTGCAGTTTGTTTGCAGAAACAAATATGCTGCTGTGTGTGTGTGTGTGGTGGGGGAGGGTGGGGGGGTTGAAGAAGGAGCGAGTGAGATGGATGGAAATGAGGTCCACCATTGGAGCCCCCTGCAGTGCAAACGCTCTGAATGATAGACTAGCCCCTGGACGGCTAGACGGAAGGGTGAGAGAGAGCGAGAGAGAGAGGAAGAGAGTGATGGGGGAGAGAGGGGAGTCTGGAGGGAGGGAGAGGGAGAGAGAGAGAGAGAGAGAGAGAGAGAGAGAGAGGGAGAGGAAGAGAGGGATGGGGGAGAGAGAGAGGAAGAGAGGGAGACAGAGAGTGGGAGAGTGGGAGAAAGGGAGAGAGGGGGAGAAAAACACCTTTGCTCTACATTTGGCTGAAAAACAGGCACATTGTCACACACGCACGCACACACACACACGCACACACCTCACACTGTGCATGCCGCCTGCTGCTCTCTTTCTGCGAGAGAGAAGCACTACACACACACACACACACACACACTACACACCTCACACACACTCATACACACACACACACACACCTCACACATTCACTACACACATACACACACACACACTCGCTCACTACACACACAAACAAATACATGAATAGTGGAGGAAGCAAAGACACACACCATTGGACTCAACAGGCCCTGCTTTAAAGCAGATGTATTCAGGACGTGTGTGTGTGTGTGTGTGTGTGTGTGTGTGTGTGTGAAGCCAATGAATATCATTCAGTGCCTTCTTGGGCGGTGGTACGCTACAGCCTACTCCCCTCGTCCAACTCCCCACCATTAAGAGGAGGCGTCGTGCTTTGTGTTCCAGGGCATTAATGCAGCAAGTGAAAGAGGCGTCTTGGCTATTTGTGTAAGCATTCCAACGCCTCCGTCTATCGTACCAGACCAGGAATATGCACGCAGGCAGCGGCCTGTCTCTGTACATATTGCTGCTTTTACGCTTTTGGTCATTCTGGAGCTGACAGCAAGGCACGGCACCTTTTCCTGAACGTGCCACATGTAGCACGGTGTACTCAGCAGTGCCCTGGTGCTTGCGTGATGCTGTCCAGAATCAAGAGAGCCATTCCCTTGTCATGGTCGGAGAACACACGTCTTCAAAGAGGGGTTGACGTCACTCTCATCTGTACTGAATCAAATTCCCCTTTAGATATCGTCAACGTAATCTTGCACCCACCACAAATTGCCTTCTAGTGCACCTCTTATAGCCGGGGTGGGTAAGTGGATGGGTAATTGGGCCACAAAGGGGTTAAGCAAAAGCAGTTCCTAATAAACACTTACATGTGCGTGTGTATATGTGCTATGTCCAGTCAGGTGCCTCAGATTCACCTTCAGACAGAATGGTGCCGCTGAAATTAATCCCTTTGAATTGAGGAGAATAAAGGCGATAAATCTTGCGCTACTGTTCAGGTGAATCATATTTTAAATAAAATGGTGAATGTGAGCATCAACTGAGTTCCTAGCACTCCAGGAACAGTAACCACGGATACAGAGCCACAGTAAATATAGATTGAAAAAAAGAAATGCCGTGAGCCGCGACGGCCTATCTATTTGATCTCCCTCTTTCCCTTTGCATTAGCACTCACATCAGCCCTCGTGTTGCAACCTCATTCAGACAGCCAGACAGACAGCCAGTCCAAACAAACCCAGTTCGATTCAGCGACGCTCAAGAGATGGGTGAGAGATGGAGGAGTCGGGCGTCTGTCACGGTGCCGAAACCGCTTGGCCGAAATCAAACGGAGAATGAGGTCCTTCAGAGGACAGCCTTGGCCTCGTCTGGGACCAGACATGCTCTGGGGATGAGAGGCCACAGGGGTTATATTGCTGTGATCCCCTATCCCTTTGTTCTCTGTCTTAAGGCAGAGAGAGAGGGAGGGAGAGAGAGAGAGAGAGAGAGAGAGAGAGAGATGCGGGGGTGACAGAGGAAGGGTCAGTCATCCCACTCCCACCTCAATGTTGATCAAACACTTGTTAGTTGCTCTGTGTTTCCAGACAGCGGGGGGGTAATGAGGGGTTGCTGAGTCCTGATGCCGATCGTTTCTGACGCAAACACTTCTGCCTTCCGGTCCTTTCTCCCTGTATCTGCCACGACGACCACGAAAGCCCCCCCGCTCCCGTCTTTTAACTGGGAGCGCTGTGATTTATCTGGATGCCAATGCATGAGCTAAATAACGGCGTAATCCTCTGTGCAATACTGACGTGAACCTGCCCGGAACACTGCATCTCCAGGGGCCTTGCAGGTTTATGTATTAAACTTCATATAGCTCACATATACTGTTAGTTTGCAGAGCAGTGAATAGGCATTTACTAGCACTAACAAACGGTGCCAGAAATGCATTGCAAATGATGAAGGCCAGTGAATATCGCAGTACAGTACACGTTTGCCCAGGTACATACATAAACACAACACAACATAAAAAAATATATACATTTCATCAACTACAAAGATATATTGCATTTAGTTGGCTCTCCTTTATAGATTATGAACCCACATTTGTGGCATTTGCACTGGTAACACAATTGAAAATGTCAAAGCAATATTTTTTCCTCTTATGGGATTTTCCAAAGATGTCCGAAGAATGCTAAGGAATAACAAAGGCCACCGTCCGCCGTTATTGGCTTGGAACAAAAGTGTTTGTCAGATGCATTGATTTTCCTCCCCATGGTTTCCACTATGTTATTGCATGCAGCATGTAATGTCACATTCACAACCCTGGCAAGCAGTGCATGATATGTGCCTCACCACACACACGCACAAACACGCACACGCACTATATCTTCCGGCCAGGATCTTAAGGCTTTGATGGAGCTGTGAAGACAGCTAAATGGAGTGTGCTTCATTTGTGTTCTGTCAAAACACTACTTTAAATTAGGCGTAGTTTGCTGTATTTATGCTAGGTTAGCTTGACCCTGTTATTTTGCAGTTGTGGAAAAACAAAGCAGGGCAAATAAATGACTGTCCTATTCATCACTCTCGCTGAAACATAAATCGAACACGATGAGGGGTTGTCAGTCCCTGCTTTACCAACATAAAGTCATGGAGCTGCGGGACCTTGTATTTGTACATGTACGCGTGTTTGATTGAAGATCTGTCTTTAGGCAATGAGGCAGCTTGACTTGCTTTAGTCCAAAATAAATTAAACGTTATTTTCAAATTGGATATTCTAAACTGTTGTGTACAATAATCCTGTAACGCCGTGCTGGTACGGCGAGTGGAAAAGAACGAAAAGGAGAAACACAGAGTGCCGAACGAGCAACGAGCCACACGGCTCAGCCTTTATTAATAATAATAATAATAATAATAATAATAATAATAACAACAATAACAACAACTTAAACTTAAATAAACTCAGTGTAAAATAAACGGAAACAAAACAGGCGTGCACAGTCACGTAATTGACCTCGCTCACAGCGGACATGAACGGTGCCCAAAACACATTACACCAACAATAACCCACACCCCTGTCCCCGTAGTCCCCAGCCTATATGCCCTAATTGCACGTGTGGGTGTGAGGCGCTGGGGATGCGGACAGTCCTACCGCACTGGCGAGACCAAGTAAGCGTCACA
>JAODTR010006568.1:0-31619 GCA_025399935.1 Amblyopsis rosae | reverse complement strand
ATAAACTCCTCTGCGTATAGTTTACCGTAACCGATCACATAATCGCGCACCTCAATCTAAACGCCGGCTGACGTGACAGCGTTTTTACGAACGCCGGCTCACATGACCGCAGTGGATGACTGGTCTATCATCCAAATGTGTGTTTTTAAGTTCCATCGTGCTTCCACTATCCCAATTATTATTATATAAATATTTTTAAGAATTATCCGCAAAATACAACCTCAACATCCGAATCAGTGAGGGGGGGGGGGGGAGAGAGATCCTTTTGATAGATAGAGAGAGAGAGAGAGAGAGAGAGAGAGAGAGAGAGAGAGAGAGAGAGATAGAGAGAGATCCGTGCTGTAGCGTGATGGGACCCGGGAGGAGAACAGCAGCGAGTGATCACTCTCCGACCTGGTAATGACAGGTATATCATTTTGTTTTTGTTTTTAATGCTTTGTTTGCTACAAGGGATCTTGTATTCCATAGTAGGTTGTTCTATAATAATTGGGTTATTCTGCCACAAGCCATTTGCCGAATGCCACGTAACAAGATCACCAGGTCATGTTTAAGAAATAACTTCAATTTATGAGACGTGCATTTATCTTAAGTAAAATGTTTATTTGGAGAAAGCTATTTATTGAAACATGGTAGACTTATGCTACATTTGGTAGGCTGTGCGTGCATATTTTCTTTCTAATCATTATCTTTTAAGAACTACTTCAATTAAGGATTCGATTCTTTTATAACTAGCCTATGAGAACACAGCCAATGTGATTTTTTTGACGGAGTTAATGTAAAACTGATCAGACGTCTGCTACATTTCATAGGCTATGGCGTCACAGATTTGTCTTGTTTTCTCTTTTTCTGTATAGGTTAAATTATTTTAGCTCACCTGGCGATGTTGTGGGCTACCATATTCATGTTGTGTCAAATGTTAGTGTTATTTCATTATATCCTATTCAATTTATATGACGATAGCAAAGCAATCATATGATCACACAAGGTCAAGCACATACAGTATGTCTAAGCTGGACAGTCATGCCCAGCAAAATTTTAGAAATGTCGCCTAACCATAATATCATAACATTGAATGAAACAGTTGAGGATATATATAGAATATTGTAATAATACATCTGTAAAGGACACAATGTTCTAGTACTCTGTTCTTCAACGGCTTACGGTTAATAGGTGAACATGTAGCTATACAGTGTGTGAACTGTGAAGCCTATACGTTTAGTAATCTTCACATCTTTTGCCCAGTGTAAAGTGGTGTGACATCTTAGCACTCATTGGCCATAAACTGTAAGATGACACGCAGCTCCACATGTAATCTTCTTTGCCTACAATAGCACACAAAGTAGACAGGAACACCCACAGTGGACACATGTAGCCTACTGTGCATTATATGGATATGGGCGTTGAGTTTCAAAATGTGTGTACAGTAAGGGAAAAGCTGTATCACTATAGCCAATTTTTTGTTGAGAGAGAGACAGAGAGATAGATAGAGAGAGAGAGAGAGAGAGAGAGAGAGAGAGAGAGAGAGAGAGAGAGAGAGAGATGGATAATGCAAAACATAGAGACATGAGTCATGCAGTCATAGGAACCCTTACCAGGTACACATTCAGCAGCAATGCAATTACACCGCTGAACAAGGAAGTCGCTGGTCTTGTCTTCCTCTGGCATTGCACTCATCATCGTAATGATGTTATGTGACTGTACAATGCACCAGACATGCATGCATGGGAGGATGTATCTTTTTCACATGGTTCTTTATGGTTCAAGTTCTTTCTTCCCCCTGTACTGTATTAGCAGACACTCAAGTACAATACAAAACCTGTAGTTTATTATATGTATACACAATTTAAGTGGATGGCTTAAAGTGAACATGATCAGGGGTAAACGTCTTTTACCCCTGATCATTTAATTTTATTAAGACATGGTGTATTTGGCACACAAAATGGAAATATGTTTTGCCTAACTATAGAATAACCATGCCTTTCTTTGTGTTCTTTTTCTGGTGTTTACTGTCTCTGGAATGGTGAGATTATACATGTACAGTATTTGTCAGATGCAAATTTACAAGGCTTACAACTTGACTGACTTCATTTTGTGCCTTGCACAAAATCTGGAACACCAAAGGACAGAATCTTCTTATTTTATTGTGAATGATTCATTGGGTTATAATGCATTTTTGAATCACAGAATGAAATCATGCGCTTAACAGCTGGAAAGTGAGAGTTAAGATCACATGGGTGATAAAAGGATGCTGGAATGGATAGCTACAGCATTTGAATGGTCTTTTCATATATTTGACTAGCGCATTCATTCATTAATTAAGGCCTTCCTAAACAAATACAAAAGTGAGCTGACCTCTAAATACAGACACGTGTGTGTACACAAATGTGTATGATTTATAACATAGCATTGTCTTGATGTTGCATGTTAGAGGATTCGTCTGGCAATAATGTCTCTTCTGGTAAACTAGACACAGGCTGGTGACTAGACAACATAGACACCTAGTACTGTGCTTTAGGACTTAACAGGGGGAGGACAACCAAATGCTACTATACCGCATCTGCTCCCATCTCTTGGTTTAGTCCTACTTAATTGCTGTTTGTTGTTTATGCACTGAAGCCCAATAACACTGATGGGGTTATATAACAGTGGAAGAAGATCCAAACAGTTCATGAGACCTATTGTTCTTTTCAGACCTATTGATCTTTTCAAGTTGTTTACCAGTCAGCCATATTAATAAAGATATGCTTGAAAACAGTCATTATAATTCAGAAGAACCAGCGTTAGATAGGCTTAAACCCAATTATATGAGAGAAACGGAGCTGTAAAATAGCCTGAAACTCAGGCCACTACCTGAAATGTTCATAAAAGGACATTTTGTGAAATTGAAACAGATTTCTTCTTTTAATACTCAACTGACTTAATTTTTTATTTGGCCCGGGGGATCTATTCTAGAAAATAAATAGCTTATTCTCTGTCACTTTTCTCTCTTTAATTTGTTTAAATGTGTTTTAATACACTGATCTATTTCAAGAAACTTAGTATTTGAAGTGCAGTAAAATTGATAACCAAAATAATAATAGTTAACATATACTTATAAGCATAATAATCTAGAAAGATTGAAGACAAACATGCCCTACAGTAAATTCATTAAATGTACCCAATTCAGTTTTCTGTTTGCTATGAATGCTTGAGCAAAAATAACCTCGTAAACACGTAATATGTCTGAGTCATGCATAGGCCATAATAGTATTTCATTCTCACCATATCATAATAAGGAAGAGACAGATATCCATGATACAAATATTAATATTGCAGCATTTGTTGCGTTAGCACAGGGACAGGGTCATATAAATATTTAAGCGTGTACAGTACAGTATACTCTATGATGCGTGCATGTATTTAAACTGAAATGCAACACTGTGGCACTTGTGTGTGTGCATGCATGTACAGTACACCATTGGGAAAAAAGATGTGACCCACAGTACAGTGCAATTAATGTGCATGCATGCATTCAGGTGTGTTCTACTGCATCACGTCCTGTGGGGCTGTAACCTCTTGGGTCTCTAACCTCATGTGTGTCCCAAGCAGGAAGACAGGTGTGAAGGATGACGTCATGCTCAGAGATCTGTGGGTCAGACTATGTTGAGCAAGCCCAGGCCACTGGGAACTGCCAGCAGCAGTACGGAGTCCGATCCTACTTACATCAGGTGCTGCACGCGCACGCCCACACACACACCCTGACACCCCCCCACGCACATACACTAACTTTCTCCTCAACACAAACAGTAAACACTATAAAGTCACATATTCAACCACCATTTTATTGTATAAGGTAATTTGGATCTTATGCTCATTGTTTTCTGTTATGGATTGATGTTATTTGAGGTCAAAATATACAAATAAAACATCATTGCAACAACAAAACATATCTTTTCGATCACACATTTAGTTCTATGAAGAGTGCACAGCATCGATTTGGGAACGCGATGAAGATTTTCAGATTCAGAGATCGCCTAGCCGGTGGAGCTCTTTACTCTGGAAGGTGAGGCTACAGAAAGACTTAATACGTTCTTAATCTGTCTTTAACGGCACATTCAGAATTACCTGTGAGCTGCCTTGGTCCTTTTTGCTACAGGTGTTTTAAAGTTTGCTGATTGTAATTCACAGCAAAAGTATCAACAATATAGTTTTTGGAAACATTGCCTTGATTAAGTTGTACCGTTGCATACAATGTATGCTTACCCCGTTTTCTTCACTTTAAAGGTAGACAATTTATTTGATCAAATTCACCAAATATCTTATTTTACCATTCTCTGTGCATGCTAAAAACATAATCCAGTATTTCTACACAGCCATGGCTGGCATAAATAGGAACATAAACAAAGTGATGAACATCGCTCACAACAAGAATTCTGCTTGCCTTCGCAATGTGGTTCAGTGTTTGGGGCGGAGCTTCTAGGAAGTTTGTTTTGTTTTGATCTTGGAGTTAGCAAGCGTTCTCGAGAATGACTAACCCTTCTTATAATCTCCCAACCCTGTAGGTCTGTCTTGCGTTTGGCACCCTGATTCTGTTTGCAGGCCTTGTTGTTCTCTTGGTAGGCTATGCCACTCCAGCCAGGATTGAGGCGTTTGGGGAGGATGACCTCCTTTTTGTTGACAGGTAAAGTGATACATGATAAACCTTTATTCAACTCAGACCTTATTAAAACATTGTTTCACATCAATTACATTGGGGCACAGCACAACCTGATAGTTATGATAATAATGTGATGATGATGAACGTAACACAGCAGATGCTTCTTACTGGGATTTGATGCGGTTTAATGGGAAACTATTTCAAAAAAGTAGATAAAACCGTGATAAATCTCATTTTCATCAACCACACAATCCATACATCACACACTGTTGGTGTCAATCCACATGACAAATAATATATTTTCCTCCTCACCTTCCTGGACAGCCATGCTGTGAGCTTCAACCGGGCCCTGGACATCTGCAAGCTAACTGGCGCTGTGTTGTTCTGTGTGGGTGGCTCCTCCATGGCTATTGGTCTCCTGCTGTCTGCTTTCGCCAAGAACTACTCTAAAGAGGAGCTGTATCTCCAGCAGAAGTTTAAAGAGAGGCTGGCAGATCTTCACGCAACCGTCGGTATGTTATCGTAGCTGGGACCAATGCAAAGTATTTGATTAAATTAAAATGATAAGATGTGAGATGTTATAAAAGGTGAAAGCAATCATGTTGGATATTCTTTCAAAATAAATATGATACAGGTTTGTTTATTAATAGTGAATACTGAAGTCATTGTAGACATTGTGAATACATTAATAATTTACTTTCATACTGTAAATTTGACAAGAGACCTTTAGAATTTGTATTCCAGAACACATTTGTTGTTGCATCATAACGGTCAGGAGTATTTATGAAGTGACCTTTTAATTAACGATATATAATATTTATGTACAATAACTATATTTTTACCTCACATATTTATTAACGAACCACAATTTACAAAAATGCAGATTAATTGAGATAGAATGCAAGGCACACAAGCCAAGTTGTAAATGCTTTTGAAGCTGCCAGCACTTGTGTCACCAGACACAGCCAAACACTTCACTACCATTGCCAATGCGGGGATACGTTTGATCTAGCCTTATCATTACAGTTTGAGTGAAGTGAATGAAGACGGGGGAGATTCATGATTCATTTTGATCGGACAGGCTGTATGTAAATGAGTACTCTACTGATCTCTTCACAGAGATCTAAAATATGAAATAGTCAGGGGAGACATAGTTTAAAAAATGTTATCTGTAGATTTATGTGAGAAATAACTAGATTCATTTACATGTTGTGTTATTGTCAGTGGAAGAAAATGTTGCGTGTATTTTAAATATTTAGTTTTGAGGTAATGTATTTGGTTTAATACTCTTACTCATACTGTAGGTAACCCCATAACAAGAGCACCAACCCTTGGAGAGGCAAAAGTACCAGTGACACTGTCCAAAGTCCAAAACATCCAACCCATGACCACTAAATCAGAGACCTGACATCAGCCCAGATGAACAGATGAAGTGAAGATAATTGTGTGTGGGTGGTATGCAGTGTGTGTGTGTGTGTGTGTGTGTGTGTGCAGACCCATATGTCTCTCCTATTTTCAAAAGGTCAGCTTACATGACAAATGGCACTGGTTCTTGATCTTTATGTGCTCATTGAGACATTCATGTTTTACATTCATATGTTTAACTTCATCTACCAAATTGTTCAAACTATAACCATTTGCAGTTATGTTGTCACCTGCTGATCTACAGAAACGTGCCTAGGCCTCAGGCCTCTCAAACCCCCTGACAAGATCGATAGACAAGATTAGACAGACGCATAAAGGTTCAGCAATTGAACCAGACAGGGACGGCAGCATGGCAGAGTGACGGCAGCAGTCGGTCACTCACACAGTCTTGAAATGTGACAAAGCCCTGGCAGCAAAGATCTAGCATTCTCCATGTTGCTCTTTTTGACACTTTCTTCACAATCACTTTTTCTTCTCTAATCTGTCTGTAAGTAATTCATGCACATGTGCACAGATCTCACACATGCAAACACAAACCATGAAATTTATATATTGTGTACAGATCTAAGATTCTATTCAGTTATAGTCCTAAATGGTCCTTTTAAACCAGACTCATTTAAATGGGTTTTCTCAGATATAGTTTAAAACTGAGTAGTCCTAGAATTAGTTTACTCTTATTAACTTCTAAGGCTTCCTGGAGATACACATCTCTTACCAGAACCCTATAGAGGCTTAAACTAAACAACCAAAGAGGCAGGTTTAACTTCAGATTAATAGAGAGATACAGTATGGGTTACATGGTTCAATGTATGCACAAGTCTGTTTTGTTTCATATTTCTTCATCATCAAATTCTGAACCTCAAGACCTCAAGTATCAACAGGAGAACCCAGTGTGATATTATATCATCATAAATGTAAAAAAAAAAAAATAAGATTGATTTAAATTTGATCAATTAGGTAATTTCAGAGATAACTAAAAATAACTGAAGATAAGATTATATTAAGATTATATTTATTAGTACAATTGAAGAGTTCAGATGCATAAACATCTTAAATCAATTTGACATATTTTGTTTTTAAATTGGTAATATTTAAATAATTTGTTAAATTTTTTGAAGCTATCTTTTTATTCAGTGACAAACAACCTTTTAATTGTAATAAAGGTGAAGGTAGTGAACCCAAATATAGACATCTAATAAAAAAATGCTGTTTTAAAGTGCTAATTGCTACTTTTTCCCAGATGGACATAGGTGTCTTTGAATCTGAACTCTGAACCGTCAGGGATTGTACACTACTCAAAGTTACAACATGGAAATTGAAACTATTGCCTTTAAATTGAGAGTGAAGCTATAAGAGAAGCTAAAATAGTTACCTTTTGTTCCTTTGTCTGTTCGTACATTGAGGCATGGATTGTTATCCATTATCACTTTTATGAGGAATTTTAAACTAGTGGTGACTGCAAACACCATCACATCAGTGAACCCTAGTGGTTCAATTGAATCTTAAACACAGCTTTCATGGTGCAGAAGTAACTTCAGATTTAATTTGTTTTAGACACTTTTCCAGATATTCTAGAGTAAGGCCTAATCCTGCCTCAGTTAGGGTTAGAGAGAATTTTGTCCAGGACAATGACCCTATGAGATATTTGGCTGTCACTCAGGAAAAATGTTTTAATCTCTCCATTTGGAGAGATTAAATTACATGTTTTCTATAGTCATCTTGTATCCACAACTATTTTGGCTAGGTATTTGTTTTTGCTGGCTATGGGGCAGTATGCACCATATACACTAATACTATGAAATATGTTTTTTTCATCAATTGTTTTAGACCATTGCATTGTTTCATTAAAATAAAGTTACAACCACAATTATATATCAGTGGAGGAACTGTCTCTCTTATGTTATCAGTTTTGATTCACATTTTTATGTGGACAATATATATATTGATATTTTAGGCAGATATAATATTGATAACTTTTTGTTTAAGAGAATAGGGAGGTCTTCAGAAAACAGTTCACATCATGTTTATCTGGATAAAGTAATGGCATATTGCAGTCATTGCATTGTAATTGCATTGCATTGAGAGTCTCACTACTGTACCTGATGTACCAGATTCAAATTCTAAAATGAATCTAGTTTGTCATAAAATTACATTAAAACAATTTCTAGGATGTAACATTCATGATCATGTAAGGTGACCTTTGTAATTTATAATATGTATTATTGCGTTTCATTCCTAGTTTGTACAATTATGTCATTTAAACACATTTGTTCTCAGATGCTACGCAAACTTTAAATGTCCCATATCATAACATTTGTTTTTCCAGATAGTCCAATATGTAATGTTGTCAAGTCAAGGTAAATGTAAAACAGTCAAGTAAGATTTGGCCTTACCATATAAAAGTATATCTCAGTTGAAAAATGTAATGATATGGGACCTTTAAGCTTATGGTTTGTGTAATAAGGTTGAGAGATGTACCAAGAAGTATACAAATTGTTACAAATAATCACTTTACTGCTATATTTCAGATGTAGTCAGGCTGGTTGGTGGTTGAAACATGTGTTGACTTGTGGTGTGATGGTGTGAATAATGACTAAAATACACTGTAAAGTATACAACCAAATATTCTAAATTCATTTGTAAATGGTATACTTCAACTTCATCATACGCCTATTCTAATAAAGCATATTATTTTCATTCTATGTAAAAAAAAATAGTTTATTATGCAAATAATTACTGATATTAGCATAGCCTCAAAATAGATTCCAGGGTATGATGACTCACTCACAGGAATTACAGTATGAGGAAAATATGAATTTGATGAAGGGAGGTGTAAAACATGATGCACGAGCGTAAACTAAATTAGATTTTTAAGAGCTCATTGGCCCACCAACAAAACATTAAAATGATTGTCTACTCTACACATATAGCGATATGGCAAAACCTGTTTTCTCTTAGGTTCAAGAATGCATGCCCCCCCCCTCGCCAAAGGAATGGGCAAAATTTTACTTGCAAGAAAAGAAAATGTAAAAAAAATATATATATATATATTTTTTTTTTCAAATGTTCTTTTATTTTATTAATTCTGTAGCCTACATGCATAATTTACTGTCAGCACTGGGAATGGAACAATTAGGATAGTAAGTTAACCTTCTGATTATTTGTAAACTCAGGTGTGTCTCTATTAAAATACATTCATACACACACATCAAAAGAGGACTGCTAGAGCAGTGATTCCCAACCTGGGGTCCACTCACCCCTCTGGTGGGGCACTTGATCTCATTTAGGTCAAACATGCATTAAAATGTTTGACCATAATTTAATTGTAAAATGTATACACTTAAAATGTTTTTTTAAAATCATATGCAATGCCAAAAATAATAGCCTATTAATGACAGAGAATAATTTACGAGTAGGCTAATTATTCTTCAAATAAATGTGCACGTCATTTGCCCAGCGGGAGGGGGCGGGGGGCTCCAAGGAAGAAAGGTTAGGATCCACTGTGCTCGAGGATGGCTGGTGCTTCCAGAAATAGAACCCGAGTGTTATTACCTAGTGTACTGCATGGCATGACTCATAGGCATTGTTCCCTCTTTTCACTCTCCCTCCTCTATTCTTTGCACAGATGCTGACTCATTGACATATTGACATTGACTTATTGAGTCCTATTCTGAATGGTAGAAATTGAAAGAGATTACATATTTCCTGTTTGTGGGTGGCAGTTGTGGCTTCAGGCACACGGCATAATAAATTAAACCATTCTGGCAAATGATGAGAGGAAATACAGCCTTGTTATTACCGGCCTTCACCATATGCAGAGGTGTCAAAAGTACACAAAGTAATTACATGACATGACCACTGCCAATTAGTAGCCTACATATACAGTCCAATTAGCATCTACATACTGTTTTCAAAACGGTTTCAATAATTCAAACCTTAACTTAACACTAAATACAAAAGGATTGCAATCGCATAGTATCTGAAAAACTGTATATTCCAAATCTATATTATTTGAATACTATTTTGAACAATTATACCAACGATAGCTGCATTCCATTGTACAGCATCCTATTGCCAGGGATGGATCAGGCATGCAAAAATATAAGTGTATTGCCCAAGATGACATACGATGTGATGTGATAGATGACAACCTATGGCAAATAAGAACCTATGGCAAAATGCAGAAGATTGAGTTGACTGGCATTGCTAAATATGTAGATGGTTGATACAGTCGCCAGATTTGCAACTTATTTTTCCGTCAATCATTTATAATGGACCATTCTGGTAAATCTGAATTAATTACAGATGTAGCTGAAATGGGTTACTCTGCCAAACCTTTGAGGTTTTGAGGTTGAACAAACTTGATTACCTGGCTTGATTCATCAAGATAAACATATAGTCTGAGTTTCATTGTGACATATTAGTATCATGTATACATTTAATGTAACTTTATTTCAATTTACAATACATATTTAAACAAAACATGAGGCGTTGAGAATTTATCATAAAAGGAACTATTATATAATCTTACATCATATATTTCCTAATTTAGATTAAGTCACATATTCTTACAATACACATAGCTTATTGTACTTATACTAACACTTGTGTATTTATGCTTTCACACTGTTAATAAATAAAGATTCAACCATAACTCAAGTTACCGTTCAGTAATGAAATCTAAACTAAACATTTCCAACTAAACAGGCTACCCTGCAGTTAGACTGACACAATAAGGCATATTAAATCCATGGAAAACCATCAAGCACTGAGACATATTTTTAATAAATAATCTTCCAAATACGTCCCAATAGTACCGAAGGTTTCAGTCCCCAACTGACAGCACAATAGCCTATACATTTCTCAACGTGTGCACCTGTTAATTATGTGTTGCTTTGATTATTTATGTCATAATTAGCTTTCGACTATTGCTCTGCAGTCTTGTTTCTGAATAGATACAGTATATATATATATATATATATATACAGTACACACTGTATATAGCTAGTGTTATTTGTTTTAATGTTATCATCATCAGCTCTTTATAAGCTAGTTCACCAAATTTTTGCTTCAATGTCCCAACCCGTGAAGTCAGTGAAAAACATTTTCAACCATAGTTGACTTTTGTAGTATCATTGTTCCTCATTAATGCTTTCTTAAAATCCTCACCTTCCTCTTTCCCTTCATCAACTTTGGCATCTTTACTACTAGCTGAATCTTTCCCTCCTTTCCCCTTCCACTTCCCTTCCTGCCGTCATATCCATCTTTCTCCTCTGCCGCTGACGTCTCTATGGCGCTTTCAGTCCTTTTGGTCTCAGCTTCTTACGGTTCGCCATCGACGGCTTTCCCGTCGACAGCTTGCTGGCTTTCTCGTCCCTCTCTCTCTGCGTCCTTACCCACGTTCTCTGTACTAGCTGGAGGTTCTTCACTACCTTGGTCTTCCTCCACCTGTCTGTTACCTCCCTCAACCTCTCCCTCCACCTGTCTGCTACCTCCATCCACCTCTCCCCCATCTTCCTCCACCTGTCTGCTACCTTCCTCAACCTCTTCCCCGTCTTCCTCCACCTGTCTGTTACCTCCCTCAACCTCTCCATCCTCTTCCTCCACCTGTCTGTCACCTCTCTCCACCTCTCCATCGTCTTCCTCCACCCGTTCACCATCTTTTTCCAGCTCTCCACTGTCTCGCTCCACCTGTCCACCCGCTTCATCCACTGATCCACCGTCTTTCTCCATTTCCCCATTCATCCCCTGTTCCCCAGTCCCATTCTCTAAGAGAGGCCCGGGGCTGCCATCTTCTCTCTCTCTCTCCGCTTCATGATTTGTCAAATCGTTTTCCTCCATCTGCTCTTCTTCGGTGGCGTTCTCAGGAACTGCCTCCTCTGTCTCGTCCTCCTTTTCATCGCCAGCCCCTGTGGCTTTCCTGACCTCCGTTGGAGGTTTCTGTAATGCAGTCACAACAACTGTTAATGTATCGGCATAGTTAAGAAATATTGTGCATCCCTGGTATGACTCACTGTTCCCTGGGAGAGTTCAAAAGTGCTCTCAGAACAGTTCTCAGAATGTTTAATATTCTTTAATTCCCAAAATATGTAATAGTGTTATATGTTTTTCTAATGAGCTCATAGTTCTAGAAAAAAAGTGTAGGAGAATGATTAAAACAGGTGGATTACTATTAGTAAGTGTATCATCACCTAAGCTCTCAGCCTGACTTCACCCACTGCAATATTTATGTATACCTCTTCAGCAACCTGGTCCTGGGGTGTCTTGGCGTTTGAATTTCCATCATCAACATCATCTACAAAAACAGACATGAAACCAATGCATCTTTACAGGAAATATAAACAAGGGCAAATCACAACACTCTATGTGGTCCCTTACTGCCCACATTCCCCCCTGGGGTAAATGAAGCCTCTACCTGCTTGTCTGTCTATTCATCTATCATCATATGCAGCCATATACGTTTGTCTTTTAAGAACAGTAACCTTCACTTGTGGAGGAGGTCCTGTTAAAGCAAGGCTGTTAACCTTTCGGTAACAATGGAATCAAGAGATCTCTACAGTGGCGTTGTGTGATTTGAGATCTGGGCTTGTCAAGTCAACTAATAATGCCAGGTTGTGGGTGATGGTGAAGGTTTCTACGGATGGCGTTCAGATAGACGGTATTTCAGCACATTACAGACTTTATCGCTCTTGATCATTTGGAATGTGAGAAAAAAAATTCTTGGAACGCGATTGCGCAGTACAATTCGCAATGTTCTATTATGTTACTGCACTTTTGAACAAAATACAATTGCTTTGTGTAAATATATGAAAATACAAATAGCTCTTATTAATTATTAATAATATACCCTCAGTATCAATTTAAATATTAGAATTAAACATTAACATTAAAATACTAAATAATAATCACACACAAACACACGCATCATTACATTAGTTTAGTTGTTGTATATATATATAAATAAATAAATCGATATAGACACAGAACAACAGTGCCATCTAATGGTCAAAGGAAAACACAGCAAGACTATTACTACAAGTAAGTTCTCCCTAGACAATGAAATAGCAGCACCAGAAAGACATTACACTACATTATATGACTGCATAACTCCATCTGGATAATTTATTTCAGGTTTTCATGCTGCTAACTTGTTTGCTATTGAAATAAACAAACAACCATTCCGTTTTGACACTGTTAACATAATTACCATTATTATTGCCAAGTATTTACAGTTTGATAACAAAATAGTGGAAACTGACTGTTAAAATGATATCGATGTTTTAACATTGTAACAAATAGGTCTGTGTTGTCTCCTGTTATTGCCTTGCTTAGTGCAATAAAAAAAAATATAATATATATTTTGTCATGAAATAGCCACACAATGTTAAACTCCCATAAAGGAAAATACTACAGGAAAGTTCTAATAGGATGCAGTGTTTTCACATAAAAGCACCACGCACGTATGCTCACACATGCACCTCAATACCAGTCAAACTAATTTAACGGGATAGTCAAGGGAAATCAGTCATTTTAGCCTTAACATGTCATTAAAGAATATAGAGGCTTAATATAAACACAAACTACAAACTATGAAAATCAACTTCCATTAGAATCACAAAATATTCCATATATATATATATATATATATATATAACCTGGTTGCAGAATTATTTTCAGAATTAAATATTTTTATTTTAATACTATATCAATTACAGTAAAAGTGGATTCCCTTCCTTTAGCAGTATGCAATGGATAATGTCATGAAACAGGTACTGTATAACTTGGAGTAGATGTTTTTTGATAATTGATCATTAATAAATTAGAGAGTTAGGGATTTCTGTTGGAGAACATGCAGGTATGTAAAAAGACAAAACATTTGTAACTAGAGCTACAACTTCAATATGGTATAATATGTTTGTTTCGATTGTGTAATGCTAATGTCGTAGCCTAGTCTGCACCTACTGTATAGCATCCTGGCCAATCTCATAGGGCTGGACTCCTCCCTTCATGGTCCCAAGGTTTCTCCCATTTTACCCCCCCCACCCCAAGTGGTTTATTAGGCTGTTGTCTCCTTACCCAGTGGGAGGATACGTTATGCGAGGGGAAGGGGGGTTGTTTCTATGTGAAATGTGGACATGTGCAGCCCTTTGAGACTGTAATGTGATTAAAGGCTTTATAAATACACTTAACTTGAATATAACTAGTTACTTTTTGTGAATCTACACTGCTGCAGTTGAATTCAGTTGATTATCTGTACAAGAAAATATCATGTGTTTTGTGTGGCAGTGCACAGCCAATAATGTTCAAATACAAACATTATTCATTGTGTGTCTGTGTTATTTCTAAAGGACAACCGTGTCCTCTTGAAAATAACCAAAAGTATAATGCAAAATGATTATTGCAAACATCCCTGTTGTATTCCGTATGACCTTAGCTCTCTACTGGCTATGTGCCTGAAGGCCATGATGGGGTTTGCATAGCAGTCAGGCAAATGAATAGGTGTCAGATACACACACTTACAATTAGATGCTCATTTCACAACTGTTATAGTGTTTGGAAGTAGACATAGTAGAACTCACAATATTATTATTATTATTATTATTATTATTATTATTATTATTTATATATACTGTATTAAACATTATATATAATGTTTAACAGCTTTTCCCTCCCCACTTGGTTGCTGTGGATACGTTTTGTAGACCGGACAGGGAGGAGACTTTGCAGGAGCACCTGAAGATTGTTAGTGATCAGGGAGTAGATGTGTCCAGGACCGAATGCAGGGCTGCAGAGAAGAAGCCACGGCCTCCTTAGAATGCCAACAGGCTGGACAACAGCCTCACCCACTGCCAACACTGAACTGACAAGACATAAGAGGCTTACGACCATGAGCAAAATGTCTGAGACATTTTTACCATACACACCTTAGGAGTGAGCTGGAGTCAGGACCTTGACCCTCAACGTCAGTAGAACCAAGTACATTCGTCAGATTCTGTATAGTAAAGTATACTTCAACCTGGCATTATACTCACTGCTGAAACACTTGTTAACAGATGAATGTGATGGATTAGTATCCTACATCTACCATGCTTTATAATCCAGTAATCCTGCATCAAATGGTCACGATGTATACTCGTCTGCTTTACGAGACTGCAAGATGAAAGGCTAACAATAGCTATGACATGGGTCAATATGTACATCATTCACATGATGTACTACAGCTGCAAATACTGTATATCTAAACAGACAAAGTATTTGACACAGACAGTGAAGAAGCACAAACTTGGGGCCAAACTACAGAGGAACACGCACACATTATACACAAGGCCCCCAAAATATGCAAACTCCTATGCACAAATGCCACTAATGTAGCTCAAAGAAACTGACTGCCTGTTGAGACGGCACAACTCCTTTGTGTACATGTCACTTGTCTTCCAGCCATGTCCTGGATGGAATTTCACTCTGGCATACAGTATAAATACAGCACATAAGCAGCAATTATTCCCCATTCTCTAGGTGGTAGCTGCCTTGGATTGCAAGTACGTTCAGAAAGCAGATTTCCTATTTTTAAAGAGCTTACTCACCTGAATTGAAAGCGGCAATTGTCAACCTTCAAGAATATTTAGTTTTAATTTACTCGGTTCCTGTTCTGCCAAGTCAAAGAGTAGCAGTTTGGAAGAACGTGAATCCTTCATGCGGTGGACATTGAGTTGGCTCTTGGTGTATTGAAAGGTAAATGAAAAGGAAGCACTGTCCTATTCAAAGCAGGAGGTTTTGTTCCACGTTTGCTCCAAGTGAATACAGTCTGTCCTTCATGTTTTAATGAAGGAACCAGCAAAGTCACCTTCATATACAAGGGCCCATCTACTTGACTAGAACAATGAATGCAAGATCAATTTTGTAATCTCCATTGAAAGAAAGACATTGGATGGGCGTGTCTGTGTGTGCATGTGCACACCATGATGTAGTAAAATATGTATAACTGTAAAATGCACTAAATACTGGACATGCACAGATTTGAAGTTTCTCAATTCAAAGGTGTTGGCTGTAGCCAGGTCGAAATGTCTTTTAATTTCATATTGCACACAGCAGTCAATAACAACTATATCTCCTAAATTGTATATGCATACATATAATCATATACTGTATATATATATATATATATATATATAAGTATATAAATTGTTCACAAATTTTCCCGCTCGTTATATTCCAGTCTTTCATATTTGACAAGTCAGACCTCAGCCAGATGCAAGGTCTAGTCGCTGCTTTGATCAATAAAAAGACAGTTATTCGTCAAACCTTCAGTCCTTACACGTTTTACTTGTTTCCCATCCAACATTCAACCTCTTCATCTTTCCTTTCCTATTAGATTTTCATTAATCTTCTCAGAACATCCGCTTTGCCAAACCACTCTTTTTCCCCTCTTCACCCTCTTCTCCTTTCTTCTGTCAGTCGCTATATTCCACACCTGACCATCCTGAGCCTTTTATTCTTTAGGATTCTCCCCCTTTTGATCCCCTGCTCTCAGCCACTTGTCTGCTAATCAGGGGATTACGAAGCTGGCCTGGTGAGGAGGACAAAACACAACAGTGTTGTGGTGGCCATGCAGGCTAATAGTGTAGAGCACAGTTCAGTGCATGACCTTTGCTGTGCGCCAATATCACTCCTTGTTCTACCCTCATCGCTTCCTATTCATATACGTCTCACACATAAATCTTCATTATATGCAAGACACTGTCATGCTTACAATGTTCTGTTTCCACAAAACTGCATGCAGGAATTAATAATTGCCGTCGGTAGACCAACAAACACACACACACACACGCACACACACACACACACACACACACACGCATGTGCGCGCACACACGCAAACCTCATCTGTCACAACAAAGCCAGAGAACAGAAGGGGCATATCAAGTTACAGGACTATGGTCTAACGCTGCACCCGTCCCCCCCCCCTCTCTCGTGTTTGTCTGTCTGCATGTCTGCCTGTCTGGCCATCCACCTCCCTCATGCTTAAATCCCGTCTCTCGTCTTTCTCTACCTCCATTTTCACATGCCTCTTTATCCTCCTGTCATCCACTCTGTCTCTCATAGCCCTGACATGCCAAGGTGCCTTGGTGATATGTTGCTTTGGCGCCTTTGTTCCGTCACACCGGTGAACTAAAGCGGTGGGTTTCATGTTGTGTTCTTTCCACAGCCGGTGCCAGCCTGACTAACTTCTCTGGCTGTGTTCCTGTGGCATTTAGAGCATGGTAATGTGTTTACCTCAGACCCAGCACCCGGCAGGGTTTCCCACACACAAATGGAAGCCAAGATCAGCTAAGTGCCTCTGAAAATCACTAGGCTCTAATTTGCTACAGGGAAGATTAGACTAAGTGCGGAAATATTATTTAAATACTTAACTGAATTACTTTTGGAAAGCTAATGGGTCTAGCATAAATTGGCTTGGGGAAGCATCCAAGATTTTAACATTTTGTTGAAAGAACCCAAGTGGACAAATATCATTTTAGTGCTAATTCGTTTTTGGAGGTAATTCTAAATAATAACCAAATAATATTTTGCTGGCACCTCTCAGTTCTTACACAAGAAATGTGGTTTGTAGGAGAGTCGATATATCCCTAGTAAAATCATTGCCAGTCCATAGGTTTCAGATACCTAAACCAGAATGTGACTGGTGACTCAATAGGCTGTAACTTTAATATAGAACGTGGAAAAGTCTGGAGGTTGCCTCAGTCTGACTTGTATCCCGCTTGGTTTTCAGCACCATGGACAGAGATTAGAGAGACGCAGGCTCTTGCTGTGTGCTACTGTATGTGACCTTCACTGCTATATATACAGCATTACTGGTACAGCATCCTACTAGCTACCAAGTACAACAGTGTTTCCTGTAACAAGTTTTCCAGGGCAAGCAGTGAAAGATTTGCCCTATCAGCCGTTTAAATTATCTTGTCAAATGACAGTTGGGTGACTTGTCTGTCAGATAATTTAATCTTTGGTCAATGTCACCCAAGGGGACCAATAATCCAACCTGTTTCTTCATGCCAGTAATATGACAAGACAGACAATCTAATGTTCAGTGAATTCCGAGGTGACATTAGAGGTCTAAAATAAGCATGTACACACACACACACACACACACACACGCACACATGCAGTATACCTTCTGTGTATTCACACAAAGAAATCATCTCCCCTGAACCACACATACCCAATTCTTCACGCTCTGTTGGACCTCTGCTGTCAACCCTGCTGCTATAAAGAAGAAAACGAGTTCCATCTATGTAGATGACGTAATGTAGGTCATGCTCCAGCAGGCTTAAAGTGAGACACTTCCTACATGTGGGAGACTAATTCAACTCCCAATTAGTGCGACAAATAAAGCAAAAGTGAAGGTACAGGGCTTCTCAAGGACAATGATCCAGATCTAATTATAAGCCCAGAAGATGATGATGTAATGCTGTTTGAGAAACATGAGGCTAATATGATGCCATGGCGGTCTCAATATAGCAGGCCAGCTTTCCATCCTTGTGGCAGAGCAATAGTGCCACTGGGTGGCTGTTTGAGAGCGTAGCACGTTACATAAGCTTTCTGGAGAATTACATCATCTACAATATAAAAGGGCGATTACGCTCAAATGTCACTTTAATAAGGGTTTCTCTCACTTCCAGTTAAGGATTCATTCATGCTTTACATTTACCTGAGGTCTACTGTCAGGGTCCTTGTGGGTGGTTCTAAGACCCGGGTAAGATCAAGGGTGCCTGTGTCTTGGTTGTCCGGGCCCCTGAAACTGTGTTTTCACTTTATTCCTTAAAACATACTGTCACACCAAGGTCCGGGCCTGATCAGGCCGTGTGATCAGGCCGTCCTCTCACCAGCGCACTGCCACGTCGGGGCGCTAAGCGCCGATCAGACCGCCGTGGCAGCCGTTTCCCTCCCGTCCACTCACCTGTTTAGTTGTGTGCTTATAGTAAGTTGCCTGTCCTGTTCCCCTTCGCGGGATGTGGTTTGTGAGTATTGTGAGTCATTTATGTTCTGTATTAAAACTCCTGATCTCCTGAGCCACCCCTGTCCTGTGTTTTGTACAATTGTACATTTATGCAAAGGTATAATCTTGGTCTACAGTATCCTAGTGGCCACACCATATTTGCAAACAGGTGCAAGCACACACACAGACAAAATGTTTATGAAAATTATGAAGGTTATATTGAGGTTAAGTTTAAGGTTAGGTCTAAGGTAATCATATTCTTTGTTTATACATTATTCAGTACATATGCCATAGCATACATTGTTGCAAATGCTTATAAATGTAAATTAGCACTATCCATCCTCTCTGGGTATGGTAGGGTTTGAGTAGGTGTTTGATTTTTCACTAAACTAACAGTTAGGGGTATAGTAAGCTATTGCAAGCTAATACACTTGTTTGTCAAATTCAACAAATATCTATTTGCATTTCGCAAGTTTACCTTTCTCTGTGCAAGTTGAAAAAATGATCTGATACTTCTACACAGCCCTGGCTCCGTAAATAAATAAACAAAGTGGCGAACAATGATGTAACAACAATGTCGTAGCACTACGCTTTGCTTCACAATGCATTTTAACGTATGAGGACTGCGGAGTGATATTGTTTTGATTTGAGCTCGAAGTTAGTAAGAAAGACAGACCCTGCCTTTACTACGACAAGCATCCTCCTTAGGGTAATTTCAAGGTCCAAATATACACATGTGGGTTTGTTAGAAGCTATCCTTGAACAACACCCACCTGCTATTTAATTCATTTCTACCAACAAAGCAAATGACATAACTGATACATTTTTTAATGAATTAAATTTCCTGCCTACCGGTGTCAGGGGCACCCTGGGTCAGTCCGCTCCTCTTCTTCCTGAGGGAGAGGAGCCTGGCCTGGGAGATCTCTCTCACAAGAGAGGACAACTGCTTGCTGTCATCATTCTGGGCTGGAGGAGAGGCTTTAAAGTCGCCTTCAACGCTATCGCTGCCTCGCACCGTGGACTTACTCTAGAGGAAATGTATTAGTCATGGAAGAATGATTAGTCATGTTCTTTGAAAATCTGGGGCTTTTGTCTGATGTCCTGTAGAATTCTTAAATACCAAAAGCTTGTATTAATGAATTGCACTTGCACCATGCAGGGGAATGAGCAACTAAGTCAAATTAGTGAGACTATGTGTTATGAATAACAACTATTCTTTAAATAAATTAGGGATGCACCAACTGCATATTTTCCTGGCAAATTCCAATTCCAATTTTATTTTTAAAGCCTGACTGGCTGGTTAGATTTTTTGCATTTTCCAATTTTCACAGTGCTTTTACAATTGTTTTACGCTCTATGTCATTTAAATGCAGATATATTTTGTTTTAAATGTACTCATTTTGTACGGCCCCTTAGCTGCCAGCATTCATCATTCAGCATAGTAATTTGTTGACAGTCCCTTAGCTGCCAGCACTGGCATTTGTCATCTTTTTACACTATTACAAGACAACGACAACTTAAGTGAACTGACTAAAAAAACAAAGCCAAGTAACTTATTTTCAGCTAATTGAACAATAGTATGTAAATATATTTACGCTCTATGTTTTATTTAAATATTATATTGATACATAAAGCGTGAATGTCTTATATGTACAGTAATCTAACACCGATTTAGAGTAGTCTAGTAGTTAACTTCCTGACGTATTGCTCGGACATTCATTTCCACAACGTGCAGACTTGTGTCGTGTGGAGGTCATGGATGTATTATAAAAAGTAGTCTACCATGACAGCTAGCTACAGTCTCTATGAGCAAGTAAACATGAAAATATTTAATCTGTGTAAATACATACGCCTATACGATCAGTAATGTAACGGCTATATTTTAGACAGACCGTCCGATTGCCGGTCATGGTGGTGGTCAAGCTGAAAACGGTCCGATTCTGGTTACTGGCCGGACAATCGGTGAATCTCCAAAATAAATATGATGTAGGTCAACACTTCATGACGTAGGCACCCCCCCAAATATTTGGAGAATCAAACACTTTATTTTCTGCCTTCTGGTAAATTCTTATTTAACAATTTGTGCCTTTTCTGCATAAATGTATGGTGGAAATGTCTAAAACTGTATGTAAACATAGCCTATGCCCGATTTGATAGGCCTATTGGTTTTCTTTTGGTGACTGAAAGAGGAAACTAAGGAGTTCATGCATTCTGATGTAGTCAGTGAATGCACGCGTTACTCCACAAACTGCAACTGTTGTGCTGGCTTTTGAAGAGTTTTGAATGTGGACTCATGAATAATTAATCCTAGCGATTGTTTAAAAAAAAAGTGATTTTGCGGTGGAAATGTAACATACAGTAGCTTACAGTACCTATCAACACATCCATTGCCAATGATACATTGAAATGGCTCTCCAGTATAAAGCAATGGAATTGCCCATCGCATTTACTAGCAACAAGCAAACTCGCAGTGGGAGTCAAGGCTGCTGCGCTGCGCTGCCTGTACTGTAGAGTGGAAAGCGAGACGCGGCGATTAGGTAAAGCAACACATTACTAAAAGAAAGGGTGCATTCTCAGATGTTCAAATTACGTATGTTCTACTGTTTTGTGCATGTTTTTATGTTGAGGCTGGTGCACAATGTGCACATTAAAATATCAAATATCCATAGGACATATCAGTCGGAATAGTGTATTAGGCTTATTCAAGGTTAAGTTACACCGTCAAGCGGTTCAATGAGAGGTTTAATACGCATAAACGCTATTAGTATGATAACGGTCTGCGGCCCCAGTGCGTCTTTCATGTTTGTGTTGGGGGGGACAAATACACTTGTTCTAAAGGGGGACACAACCCCTGCATCCCCCCTGAAATCTACGCCTATGACTGAAAAAGGTTATTTCTTACATTTCCATTTTGCTTCGAGGATCGGTAAATCGGGGGTAGAGAAAAGGTTTTAGATCTGCAAACACAACACATAAAAAAATGGTACAGTAAATATAGGACTGCATGGACCAGTACAAATCCCCCTGGAAATATAGTCTAAGCTAGAACTACACCAAGGCATGGAATAGCGACTTATTTCAAAAGTAAATAAAGAAGAGAAGACAAAGTATTCAAAAGCAACAGAACCGGCAAGCAACACGGCACGCATACATTTGCCGTGATCTGGAGGCCAAATCTGTTTCAGATTTCAAGGAGAGACTATTCCAGGAAGACACATAATGTAACATTTAGCGCAAGCCTCTCAACCAAAGCTGCAATAAATAACAGCTAAATGGCAGCTTAATGTCAGACATTGGTGCAGTAGCTTTTCAGTTGGTTTAAACAAGAGAACTACGTAGCTCTGCCAACATTGAGCTTATCACTAACTGTTTTTAATCCTTTAGCCTATGGGCCTCATGTACTAACGTGTTAGCGCCCGTTTTAGGCATAATTTCGTCGCGCTTTCCGCCTAAAACATGCCATTGTATGTACGAACAGCATGCACATGGCTAAAACGCTATTCTGCCTGCTGAAAAAACACATGATCGCAAGTTGCGCATTCCTATTCATGCATGTGCATTCATGGGAGGTTGGGTGTGTCGCACAAAAAAATGGGAGGAGATGCGCAAGGAGAGAGTGAATACATATTCTGTTGAATGTATGAAAACATCAATGCAAAGCGCAAGTCGGTTTTGTGGTTAAAATTCTCCGCCTCTATAAAGCATGTATTATCCCAGTGAGCGCGTTTCTTTGAACAGGGGAAGCAAGCAACAGCTAGATTAATTTTAGCAAGACGAATACACATGCCATGGAGAGAGGTGCTGAAGCATTTGATTGCTTGTGTGTGATCAAATAAATGTTCATTCCACTTCTTTCATTTAAATTTTATAGGCTATAGTCACCCAAACATAATTATTTTGCGGTAGAATTATGCTTGTTTGACGATACATACAGTAGACAAGTAGGCCATTAATAATTAGGCCTACTTCATGGTCATTAAACTTAACGCAACTTACGGATATGATTGGAACTGCCGTGTTAACGCCTAGGTCAGAGGGCGGTGCCAAGCACTGATTACGTGATCAGTCACAAGTTTAGTACAGCCAACATAAAATGCGATGGCACAGCGTGCGCTAGCTGCGGTCTGGCTGCGCTCACTCTTACGTTGCGCTTGCTAACGTACGTACATGAGGCCATATGTCTACTATGTTTAAATGCACACAGTAACAGTTTACTTGTTTTGGGCTGTAGGGAAAATGTAATGTTCCTTCCAACTGATATTAGTTTTTTGTGTTTATTATCTTGCAAGAAAGCTAGATAGCCTTTACCTAGATTCTGATTGGTAGAGACGCTAGCGATATCTACTGTATGAACTCTCGGTTGCTGTTAGCGGTCGATCCAGCGGGTACACCAAAGAGTCAACCATGCGACCTGGCGATTTCTGTTGATAAGTAATCACTTCCACATGCACAAACAAAAATCGCCGCGGTGTAGGTCTAGCAAAGAAATGCTATGCTAATGTACACTATCGTGTCTGAGTCACTTTCTTACTATTACTTTGCTTTTCTTTATTGACAAACAAATCTAGTGAAAGCATCATTTGTGAACACAAGCACTATCCTGCTTTTAAAATCTACACCAGTGGGTGAGTATTACTGTAAACACAACACATTATTAAAATGCAGCCAGATCAAAATAAAAGAGGAAATGTTAACTACCCGTTCATCCTTCTTGCCCCTCTGGGCTTAGTGAACAGCAGCTCGGTGTAGGGCAGCTTCTTAAACTTCTCTCTGCCCACAGCCACGTAGAACTGACCATTCTCTAGCTGGGTCCCATCACTCACCTGCTGGCCTTCAAAAGTGTATAAACTGGAACACACACACACACCAGTCAATTTAACAAGAGTTTTTATATGCTAAATAAAAATAAAATAAAATATAAATACCTTTAAAGGCCTGAAGGGTCAGAATGGTGATATGATGCTATAGTTCTAGATATATGATGATATAGTGCGTTACACTACATGGCACATACCATTACATGGCAGACCTCCATGAAGTTGGCAACCATACGATAAGAATGTGAATAATAGCATTTTGATTAGTTTGTGTCATCGTTTGTGCCATCGTTGGTGTGCGTTTGTGCACGCAAAATAAAATATTATACACAGAACGTTTTAGAAAAATGTAACATTACGTTTTTTGCAATGATGTGACGTCATCAGCGTACTATTACTGTTATCATTTTAAAATTATTATATATATATAATATATATATTTTGCAAACAAAACTTTTATTTATTTTATTTGTTTTATTTTTTGTTTTATTGATGTTTATTTTATGTAAACATATGATGCCATCATCCTCCCGTTCGTCTTGCTAGGCTTAACATGTAAAGTTAAACGTGTTATTTCTCAAACAGTTTGCGCACACATTTGAATTTTGCATGAACAAACGATGCACAATTTAATCTAAATACTTTCATTCACATTCTTGTCATATGGAGTGCCAACTTCACGGAGGTGGAGAAGAGAAGGAAAATGACATGGCCACGCAACTGGAAAAACGTGTATGTCACAATAGTAAAGATAAAACAGGTTGGCATATTTAGGTTTCTTATATAATACCTCCGTACACCCCCCAGGATTCGTAAACCCATCTTCTCTGTGACCATCTCTAGTATTCGATCAAATTGGCTCAGCATTCTCTGGGCGATTAAAAGCCGCATGGCTGGATTCAGCACATCTCCATTTGCTACCACGCTGAAAACAAAAAGAAATTATTTTTTAAATGTGGACATTAATGTAATTTGTAACCACACCCACTAATAGATAGATAGATAGATAGATAGATAGATAGATAGATAGATAGATAGATAGATAAGTGTATGATCATAGAATTAAACTTACAAAATTGGACAAGGCTCCCGGATAGGTTTCAGAAATCTAGCTGAGACAATGATACGACTCTGTGGAACTGGTTTCGGCTGAAGGGGAGGCGATGCATACAATTATGTTACACTAACAATAAGTACATTAATAATATTAATGTATGTATGTACTTTTACTGTATATTAATTTAATATACAGTAAAAGTGTATAGGGAGGGATGCATACAATAATGTTATGTACACTAAAAATACACTAATACAAAAGTGTATACAAAGACAGGAAAAACATGTGGACCACAAGAACACATATCCTGCATGTCTACGGTCAATACATTTGAAGTTTTTGACATTAATTTCAAGTTAGTTTTTTAACCCTTTGTTGCATAGGCCTACTAGGAAAATACCCTTACTTTGAAAAACTGCATTTTCAGCCATTAGAGAAAACCTATATTGTCCAAACTAACCCTATTTTCTATAGCACGATAATACTGTACTACAACTAATGCACACGCCATCTAAATGTCCTGTCCACTGTAAGCCTAATGGTGTGTGAAATTGCACCAAGTGCACACAATACCTGGCAACCCACTGTGACACTAAGATGCTGATCCTGTGAGAGAGATAGGGGAGGAGATATATTACGTTTCTAGGGTCTGGTCTGTGCACCATAGCAACAAAGATGTTGAAGTCACAGGAAAATTCACAAAATACATTTTTAGAAAAAGCTTCTAATCAGAAAGATATTGTGCTGTTCTATGCTCCCATTGTATAATGAAATGAAATATGTTGCATTGTGTTATGCCTTATGCCAAACATCATGATTTATTAAATGCTATTAACAGTTAAAAGGCCCAATCAGGTTTTCTTTCGCCTATTAAGCAATCAGGAAAACATAACATTATCCAAACCCTGCCAGCTAGCTACAGCATAGTGGAGTTGTGCATTAGAGAAAAACCTCTCCAAACCACCCAATCAAATGGCTAAGATGGGGAGCAAGAGGGAACAAGCCACTTCAATACTAGATTGGCCCTTATAAGCTTGCTGAATAATGTTTACAATAGTAACATCAGGCACTTCAGTTTATCTACAGTGTGTCCAAGGAGACGGAAATACAAAACCTCATCAGTTATAATATGCAGCACTACTGAGCTCATTTTTCTATAATCAAGTAACTGTCCACTTAAAATAAACAGATTATATTTAATTATTGGTTAAAAATGTATTAGCAACTGATAGTTTAAAGTATAGACAGAGCACCCTGCCTTACAAGGGTTAGCACTGTAGAAGGGTTGTAGTCTCATGTAAGAAAGCAGTATATCAGTGACATCTTATTTTTAGGGAGCAGGACATGGGCATTCATGTTAAACATGGGCCAAAATGGTGTGACTAACTGCAAGACAATGCTTTCCAGTATTTAAAATATATCCACTGGGAAGTTACAGAACCTTCTAACAAACTCTACATAAAAGGAAATATAAAGTAATCATGTTTTAACATTATTCATGCTATAATTGTATATTACAGCTTGATTCTTCATTATTTTTCTGGCCTAAATAATAAAAACCTCAGGTTTGTGGCATATGTGCCTACAAGCTGTCTTTGTTTTGGCTGACCTGGTGGCTGGTGATTAAAGATGCATTCAAGGTAGGATGATTATAATCCATGCATGAATAATGCATGACCACAAGACAACAACCGAGCAATTCTTAACAGGTGATATTAAAGAGCCTTGTTGCCTTTTCAAACCTCTGCCCACCTGTGGAACAAGGCGTGTAGACGTTCAACAAGGGGCAGCCACTAAACAAGCTTGACTGTCATTATCCTCATCTATCTTGCATCTACTCTCAGAGAACTGCAGTTTCAGATGTTGTAATATAAAACTAAGGAGGCATGCAATGGAAAAGAAACTGTTTGTGTTGATGTGAAGAAAAGAGAAGAAAGTTAATTATGAAATGCATGTATATGCCACTAGTCACTTGATGTCCATACTGTCCAGTCTTTTTGAAAGTGAGTCTACTGGGGTTATGGTAAATTGCTAAATGGAAGCATGCTCAATGCCATTTCTTCTTTTAAGAGCTATTATTTACCTGCAATGGAAGAGTCTGCATCATCCTTTTCTTTCTGGAACCGATATGTAGATAGCTGCAAGCACAATTTTGTGATGAAGTCTCATGTCACGTTGTTAAGCAAACACGTTAAGCCCTAGACTTGTGTGGGAGTGGGACTCATTTATAGAGATGTCTCAGAAGAAATAGAATGTGCCTATGTTACACGTTTTGAAGACCTGAAATAATACATAAACATTCACATGTTTACACTTACTCAAGTTTTTTAAACCGTTCTCTTCCTGCAGCGACATATTGCTCCCCGCTTTGAATGTGGTCCAAACAGTCCACCTTGTGCCCACCTCTCGGGGTATAGATGTTCCTGACGGCTCCAAACGAGGGTTGCACTCCACCGGTAACCTCTCTAAGTAAAGTTTCAAAATTACTCACCCGTTTTTGGTTTATCACTATACGCCGAGCTTCGTAGTACGGGTCGCCGTTTCGGTACATGAAAATGTTCTTCACGACAGGTTGCGAGAGAAAGCTTGGCTTTCCAGAACTCATCGCTGTGCGTAAAGTTGCTTCTAGTGTGCAGGTATCTATAGGCGACTATACAACGACCAATCTTGAAATGAAGGTAATACAAAAAAATTAAAATCCACTAAAAATCTCCGCCATCATATTGGCATCATTAGATCTGCATCATACATGCTGAAATTATTGAATAAATGTCACTGTGAAAAAAGTACAAACGTTATACATCGCGCAGAAAACCTTCCGTAGTTATAGTCTTCACGAGTCAGAAATACGACCACGTTGGTAATAAGACTACAATACTGATAATGCTTTAAATGTCAGCAGTTGTATATATTACCATCTTATTAGAGCTTTACCAATAATAACAAAGATTTATCGAGGAAATGTTATCGCTGCATGACCGCACCGTAATGTCCAGTGCAAAGGGCGAATTTCATTTTCCTGCATTGTACGTACAGTATCATGGGAGCATATGTTGGTACGTATCTACGGAAACGCATTGCGATCCTTTCATCAATTCCCAGGGACCGCCAGGGACTTCACGCAGCCTAATCAACACGTTGCCTGACTTAAAACATAATCAAATGAAAAAAATGTACAAACCTAAACAAAAACAACAATGATATACTGTAAGAACAAAATGTAATTTGCAAGACAATGGTTGCATTGTGGTAACTCTGCAACATTTTAACAGGAAGCTTAATTAGGTTCCAAGGGACCAAAAAGAGATCCAGGTCGTTAGTGGCATCTTGAACAAAAAACATGTTTGTTTTGTGGCCCACAATAGTGTTGCGTAACAACAGGAGGACGTTCTGATGCTTGATTAGTATATCACCAGCTGGTTACAGCCACAGTGGGAAACTGTAGTGACCTTTTATGACACTGAGTTTTATGTTTTTATTAGTTTATATGATAAACAGTTAATCTGCTTAAAAGCACAAAAAAAAATTTTGATTATTAAATGCAGTTGTAGCAAAGTGGGTGTCGGGGTGGCAGGGTGAAATTTAAGGGTGTCATGACAGATGCATTATTTTGTTTCAAACATTTATATGAGAACAGAAAAAATGAGATGAGAGAAGTAGATTTTCTTTCCAACATGGATACTTGACTATCACTTCTAGATTCAATCAGACATAAACACAAATACAAATAGTAAGTTAAAGGTGAAGTCAGCAATGGTAAGATAAGTATCTTACAATTGCTTGCTATCTTCCAAAGGTGCTAACTGAACCTTTTCAAATTACGTGTGCATGCTGACAATATAATATGTTTCTACACAACCCTGGTTCTGTAAATAGGAACACAAACAAAGCAGTGCAGACCGCACCACACAACACCATCCTTGGCAATTCAATTTGGGAGGTGGAGCTTCTGCGGAAGCATCATATATTTTTAAAGGCTCTTATTTACCACCACAAACATGGTGATTCATATATCCACCCATCTTTAACCGCTTATTCGTGGTCGGGTCGCGGGGGCAGCAAGGACCCCACACTTACCTTTCCCCAACCACATTAACCAGCTCTGACTGAGGGATCCCAAGGCCTCCGCACAGCTGGACGTGCCTGGAACACATCCCTGGGAAGGCGCCCAGGGGGCATCCTAACTAGATGCCCGTACCACCTCAACTGGCTCCTTCCCATGCAAAGGAGCAGCGGCTCTACTCTGAATTCCTCACAGATGACTAGGCTTCTCACCCTATCTCTAAGGGAGATGCCAGCCACCCTCCTGAGAAAACCCATTCCGGACGCTTGTACCCGTGATCTCGTTATTTCGGTCATGACCCAGCCTTCACAACCATAGGTGAGGGTAGGAATAAAAATTGCCCGGTAGATGGAGAGCTTTGCCTTCCGGCTCAGCTCTCTTCATCACCACGGTGCGGGAAAGTAAATGCAATACTGCCCCAGCTGCTCCGATTATCCGCCCAATCTCCCGCTCCATTGTCCCCTAACTCGTGAACAAGATAAAAAATAAAGATAAAATACAAAATTCACAAATGAGAAGAACAAAAATGAATAGTTTCAGAATCATAATATATAGCACATTTTTAATATTTGTATGTTTTGATGAAAAAATGGCATGGCATTCTGTTACAAAGTGATGATGTCACAAAGTGATGATGACACAAAGTGATGATGTCATCAAGTGTTCTGAGATCAGAGATGTGTTGTGACATTCTTTGACAACATTTCATGAGCAAGACAGAGGCATTGGCAAAGTTTCTGAACTAAAGTATAATTAATCTGGGAAATGTTGAACAGTGTTACAGACTAAAATAACATTGCAATCGCAGATTGGATTTTTAATCCATGACACAAGCCACTTCTATAAAGTGTCTGGAGATTTAAAACACACTTAAGTAGGATACAAGGTAGAAGCAACTTCTACCAAGCCACAAGGACAAAAGATTATGTGGGCTAAGATAAAATCATGCATCCATAACAATCTTGCCTGTCTGAAAGGGAAGCGAGTAGAGGTAGCTAATCCCGCGAACACCTCAGAACATGCAAATGAGTTCAAATTTGTTGACATCAAAGTGGGCCGAATCATGAGGGTCAAGCATATCACCCCTGACCGGCCTGTGGTGGAGGAGCCCAGTGGGCAAGGTGGCACCATCAGCTATAAACGCTGCATCACAGTTCAGCACAATGGACGGCTGGTCATTGAAGACTTTGGGGATAGAGCAAATACTGCACCCATACATGGACCACGCGCACCCAAACACATCGTAGTCATCGACTGTGACAGGCAAGTAACCGCTTGTAAAGGGACACATCCAGATGTGTCTCTGTTCTTCATCCACGGGGTTGGGGGTTCGCTGGATATCTGGGGCCACCAATTGTACTTCTTCTCCCGGATGGGCTATGAGGTGATCGCCCTGGACCTAGTAGGTCATGGAGCCAGCTCGACGCCACGGAACGCAGCGGCATACACATTCTACGCCCTCGCCGACGACGTACGAATCATCTTCAAGAGGTACTCCCTAAAGAGGAGTATCCTCATAGGGCACTCGTACGGCGCCTCCTTCTGCACGCTCCTGGCCTACGAGTACCCAGAGCAGGTCCATAAGTTGGTGTTGATAGGTGGAGGAGGTCCCAGCAGGCTGGACCCTAGCTCCATGTTCGACATACCCGTCTGGGTGCTGCGCTGCCTCTCCCCGCTACTCAAATGTATCTTCCTCCGGAATGGCTTCGCCCGGCACGGGGCTGAGGTGAGGAAGATGATGAAGGACAGCAATGCTTTCAACTTGTCACCATTTGTGCTGCGCGCCGTTATGAGCGGACAGTACTGGCCCGAAGGGGGTTTGGTGTACCACGCCGAGCTCACCGTCCCCACGCTGCTGTTGCACGGCGCACACGACAGCTTTGTGATGGTTAGTGACGCACGCAGCATGGATGACGTCCTGCTTTCGTCCGTCTTGAGGATCGTGGAGGATGGCAGCCACATGGTTATGCTGGAGTGTCCCGAGACTGTTAACAATCTCCTGCATGAGTTCTTCCTCTGGGAGCCTGGAGCACACCTGTTCCACCAAGGTTGCACCTGACCTTAGTCCAACCATGACTGCACATACTAGGGCACTACATACAGTACATCAATGAAACGAAGTCCAACACACATGCCAACTGTTTGACGCTAACGGCCAGAGTCAGGGAGCAACAAATTACATCAAAAAAGTTATTCATCTGTTAGGTTGCCAGCAAACATATTGTACTCTTTGTAAAGCTTTGATGATTGCTTAATTATTTTAAAATTTAGAAGTGATTTTTGCAGAATTAAAATATGCATGAAACAATGTATTAAATACCTTTCATATTAACGTCATTTGTGTATAAAAATGTTTACTTTCACCTGACCACCTGAGCAACATACGGGCACAGTCACAAAAAGACAAATATAATGTCATGATAAGGCTATGTATTTTTTGATGGCGTTTCAAATAAAAAAATGTTTTACAGGTAAAGAGATTCATACACATAGACATTTTGGTAACATCCAAAATATGCACAAAACGTATATATTGACTATAGCTTAGTTTTTTAGTTAATAAAATGTTTTGGTGGGTTTATTTTAAAGTAATAAAAAGTTATTGTACAGAAATGCGTTGATAAAAT
>JAODTR010006567.1:0-10734 GCA_025399935.1 Amblyopsis rosae | reverse complement strand
TTACCTAAGCCTATCATGTTTTATGATGTAAAGTTGTTACTACATGTTTTTAAAATGTTATTAGAAGTTATGTAAAAATAAATAGTACGTAATTAAAATAAGTTCTTTAAGGGTTCCTGTAAAGTCAATAACGTTCTGCAAAAGTTATGGGAATGTACTGTAGAGACCTAAATGGAACGTATTAGTAATGGTTCCCTAAACGTTCCCGGAACGTTAACTGAAAGTCTACAAAAATAACGTACCCAGAACCTTTAAAGAACTCCACACAGTGACCGTCGGGGAACGTTCTGGGAACTTATTTTTTCTAGCTGGGTATATACCCATCTAATAATAAATCTATGATCTACCCTTGTCAGCTCGACTCTTTCTCTCTGACTTTTGGGAATTAATACTGTCGATATCCATTGGCTGTTAGCATTGTCACTCACAATGTCTCAATACTTTCTGGTGCAGCGATAGCTCTGTACTTTATTTACTAATTTAACATGTAATCAGTAGCCTACTCATTTTACAGATTTACTATACCTGTGAAACAGCCAGACTGTAGTTTCGTTTTCCTCCTTGCAAGTAAAGTCCGACTTGGTCATTGAGTTACGTAGTTGGTCGTCGTGCATGCCTATCAAAATACCTAGTATGTCAAGTAGGCGGGTACTGAGAGAGTTAAGCCAGCGCCGTGTCCCAGGCTGGCTCTGCGACACTATCGGCGTGGGAACGTGCTCGTTGTGCATTTGCAAATTGAATCGATTTGTTGGGATGACAAGGTAAGTGTATGTGTCAATGCTTTCAGCTCCCTGTCCATAAACTAAAACTAACACTTTAGAGGTTCTAAACTGAAATGTAGCCTATAACACAATACAATAGCACTATTGTATGCTACTGACTTGACGTTGACTTTGATCTGGAGTTGCTTGGAGTTTATCGCACTATATTAACACAATGTAATATTTGCCATATGAATCCTTATCATGCCACATTTCATACGTCTCCCTAAATTAGGTAATCTATTAGTTTCAATAATTGAAATGTTATGAAAAAAGCAATGTAGCCATATTTGGCTTAATCTAATATTTTATCAGAATTGCTGTTTATTTATTTTGGCAGCCATGATACTACTAACTCACAGACAAGTGATTGTTGCCTTTTATAGAATACATAATAATAAATAACAATTCCTGCTGAACATTTTCCAAATTCTAAAAATAACGTCCTTCCATAATGACCTACCATTAACTTCATGTTAGTCTAAAGCGCTGGAAAAAAATAGTATTTTAATCTAATTTGTTAATTAGGCTACACCAACATTGTTTTGTTGAACAGTGCATACAACGTGGGCCTAGGCAAATAGCCCATAGGTTTACATATCGACAAAGCATTGTAGTCTGCGGTGTAATAGCCATGCTATAATTCCACATGAGAAATGCCTCACGAGAAAGTCCTCGTTTCTTGGTAGTTGGGCTTAATTCCACATAGCCTACAACAATAGCGATGTAATACACATCAGTATCTCTCCATGTTGATGTCTGAAGGCTGTTTGTCACGCTCGGAAGTAGACTATACGATCCTGTAAAGTTTAAACTCTTGCGCTAAACGGCGTGCGCCGCTACCTGGCTGCAGTGGAAAATAGTGATTATTCCTGCACCGGTTGCGCATAGCCAGACGTTTCGGTTTTACGTCATATGTGCATCGTGTGTAAAGGATCTCCGTTCATTACGGAGACCGGGGCACGCAACAAGCAACTGCCAATGAAATTAGGATTCTCCGTGTGAGA
This sequence comes from Amblyopsis rosae, assembly GCA_025399935.1. NCBI lineage: Eukaryota > Metazoa > Chordata > Actinopteri > Percopsiformes > Amblyopsidae > Amblyopsis > Amblyopsis rosae. Next base: position 8,966 of record JAODTR010006567.1, on the reverse strand, counting down.
ATTACGAGGTGTGAGCGTGTAAACTGGTTAATATGCAGTCTCACGGTCAAAGAGTGAGACTTGGCAGCTCTGCCTTATGGTAGTGGTCAGCTGCTACCGTTTAGGCTATATGTGTCAGGAAGAGTCATATAGAGTGTAGATTAGTGCGGGTATGGTAGGTTATGAACAATTTATTAACCATTAATAAACTGTTAGAACACATTAAAATAATAGGGACAATGGTGGCCTGTTGCTTGCCAAATAGTGAGCCTACATTTGTAGCTTTGCTGCTAAGGCTCAGATTGAGCATATTGCATACTTTGTCTTCTCCATTAGCTAACACCCTTAGTGTCTGTTGTTCACTAAGTTGTTTCCCCCCTCCAATATTGCTGTATCTTAGCATCTGATATGCAAGACCATTTATTGCTGAGTTACAAATATTTATAACTGTTTAAAGGCAGCCTTATTGTAGTGTGAAACACATCATCATTTACTAATGAGTTATTAATATGGTTTTATTGTGATTTGAGTAATTTTGTCTCAAAACAATGATAAACTGTAATGATGCAGCAAATACACTGATGCATGCATAATAAACCTTCCAGGATAATTCTATAAAGTAAGTTATTTACAAGATGTTAGTTTGTAATTATTTCCTGTGTGACTTTAGTCATCAACTCCTATCATATTGATTGTATTTGGCGTTAGATTTGTAATATCTGTCTCAATAAATTGCAAGACCCATTCAGAACTGGTACAGTATAGTTTCTTGATGATAATCTACTATATAGCCTACTGATGTGTGAACACGTCTCATTCAAAATCTTCAGACTAGTGATTTCTTCAATTACAGCCATTCATTTATTTTGCCTAAGTAATCCTTATAACCATTAAACTTTCAACTTTAGATCCTGCCAACTCTCCCCTCTTCTCCTATTCTTGCTCCTGACCACGGGAAGTGATGTCACTGGAGCAGAGGCAAGCAGGAAGCCAAATTTCCTCTTGATCATGGCTGATGACTTGGGTATCGGTGATGTGGGTTGCTATGGCAATGGCACCATAAGGTAGCGTAACTCCTGGCAACAGAAATGTGTGTTGCATGTCTGTATGGGATGGGGGGAAGGGAGAGGTGTCTGTTCACTACATGCCTACCTTTTCATTTTCCAGATACTCCAAAAGTTCCTATAGCTCACATGTTATTTTACTCCCACCTGCCTGTGCCGTATATGGGTCTGACACATGAAGGTGTGTGATGGTGTCTTTACCCTGCAGGACTCTTAACACCAGCTGGCTTCAAGAGTGAAGCTGAGTCAGTGTGTGATGGTGTCTTTACCCTGCAGGACTCCTAACATAGACCGGCTGGCTTCAGAAGGAGTGAAACTGAGTCAGCATATTGCGGCCGCACCGCTCTGCACGCCCAGCAGGGCGGCATTCTTAACTGGGCGTTATGCATTTCGCTCAGGTGGCAATACACACACACAAACACACATATATGCAAGGACACACATATATACACACACACATTTATACATGGACAAACATATATACTCACACACATTCATACACAGACACACACACACACACACACACACACACACACACACACACACACACACAGGCATAGGGCATTGTTTGTTTTTCCAGTACATTGTTATAGATATTGAAAATGCATACAGGTGTAATTACACTTTTCTATGGTGTGTGTGTGTGGGTGTGTGTGTGTGTGTGTGTGTGTGTGTGTGTGTGTGTGCACGTGCGTGTGTGTGTGTGCTGACCAGGGCTGGGCAGTGCCGGGCGTGTACAAGTGGTGCTGTTCCTGGCTGGGTCAGGGGGTCTTCCACCCAGTGAGACCACCTTTGCTAAGCGGCTGCAGCAAGTTGGATACACCACTGGCCTCGTGGGTAATCATGTCCCTGTTATGCACAATCACATCCCAAGACATTGTGTCAGTAGATGCGCAGTGCCTCTGGTGTATATGTTGTCCGGAGGATGGTTAGTGAAGAACGAACTGGATGTGTGTGTGTGGTGCATGCATGCATACTGGAAGACAAGTGTGTTTCGTCATGTGCCCAGGATTCAAAAGCAACTTCTCAACTGATGGATTTTTGTAATTGGAGGCAAAACACTTTATTCTGCTGTTTTTCCATCGTTATTTTTAGTCTCCTGTTATGAGTCTTATATATTATATTCATGAGCGACCTGGGCAACAAAAGCAGCTTCTAGACATATACAGATATTTACATTTAAAAAAGTACAATTCATGCATGCTGGAGATAGAAGTGGATTGGACCCACCTTCAGCCAATCAGAAAAGGACTCGCATGGCATCATTTTCAGAACACAGACACTTAATTGCTGTCAGCAGATGGGCCTAGAATAATTTAAAAGATTTCTACATTTCCATATTAGTTAAAACATACAAATATGAATTAATATAATAGTGCAGCTTGCATAAATATTATGCACTTAAACACTGCATTCTGTAGATTATAAAAGGATTGAAATCACATGCTGGAACAGTTGAAGCAGTGCAACCATTTCTCAGTTGCTTAAAAGGCAAAAAATATATATGCTTGAAAAATAAACCTGGCCGATAACTGCATTTCACTCTTGAAGCAATCTCAAGGGAGAACCAACTGTTATGGGCTTTTTACTCACCGGTGCGTTTGTCAAGGATATTCACAAAGCCATAATAAAAGTATTTCCAGGCTTGTTCCACATCACCAATCAATGGGATTTTATCCCAGTAGTGTGACAGCTTGTGGGGAAAAAAGTTTTGTTTGGGGAAAAGTGCAGGACTGATTTTCTTTCTTTTTCCTTATTTGTTGTACTGTATGCCGCGTGGCTAAGTATTTGGCGATGTGTAGAGATTCTAACAGCAGCAATCAGTTTGAATGCACCAGAATCACCCTCACACTTATGGGGGTAAATCATTAAAGAGTAACTGCATCCTACAGTGTGTAAACTAACTTATAGGACTGTGACACATCAATGCTAGTGTTAATTAATATTGTTAATATCCCCATTTTGTTAAAAAACATGATTTTATGGGTTGAAAATGGCTTTACCGTACACGTCTGATCTGTTTCAAATTGCCCAAGGTCCTTGCTGGCTTTTGACCGCATTGGTCCACTCACGCATCAACAAATTGATCTTAAAGGTGTCTCCCTCTTGGCCCCTCCCCTAACTCAGCTCCTTGACTATGTTTTTAGCGTTTGTCAAAGACATGCAGTGGGTGGAGTCAGGTTCAGAGCTGGGGTGCAGTCACACTTTAACAGTGCTATATGTCAATCTGAGATGTCTCAATGAATTTGGAGGGTGGGGTGTACTGGGCGAGATTCATAAAGTTCACAATGTCTTTTGATCTCACCAGATGCTCAATTTAGCCAGTTAAAATCACCAGCTAATCTTATTTCCTCACAAGTACTGTGACAGAACCTTCTTTGACGACAAGCAAGGCCACAGCAACAGCTGAGCAATGCCTGTAGCGCCCCACCATGGTAAGGTGGAGAATGTTCAGGACACACACTTAATGTTATTGACACATTGCATCTCCTACAACGGATGGACACACGTAAAGACATTCTACCACTCAATAGCACTGTCCCTATTCAGCACTGAATGATTTAGCACGCCATGCTTTATTTCATTCACTGACGGCTGTTTCTATAGACTACAGGCAGGTACAGTCCTGTATAATGGGGCTTACACTACTAAGAGCACATAAGACGTACCTTACACACAATATCATAAATAGCACGCTCTCTCTCTCGCTCTCTCTCTCCCCCCACACACACACAGGGAAGTGGCACTTGGGCGTGAACTGTGAACGTCGAGGCGACCACTGTCACCACCCCAACCAGCACGGCTTCAGCTACTTCTACGGCCTTCCCTTCACCCTGTTCAACAACTGTGTGCCCGGAGAGGGCAATGACGTGCTGGCTGACCTAGAGCAGACCCTCCGCAGACTGTCACTGCTGCTGGGAGTAGCGCTGGTCACGCTGGTAGGTGTGACTGACATCACACACACACACACACACACACACACACAGTTCAGTGGGCAGCCATTTTGAATCGTGGTCCCCAGAACAAACTATCTCATGTCTATTATATCTCATGACCCTGAGTGTGTGTGTGTGTGTGTGGATTTGGGTGGGGGGGGGGTTAGGTGTGTGTCCGGGCGTGTGGTCTAATTGACGTCAGCCTGTGGCTCCTGACAGCGCTAGCCTTGGTCACTATGCTAGCAACCGCGGTGTGGTTTGTGCCCTTTCACTTGCTGGCTACCTGGAACTGCATCATCATGAGGAACCAGGAAGTGGTTGAGCAGCCAATGATGGTGGAGACCCTGCCCCAGAGGTTGCTGGGAGAAGCGCAAAACTTCATAAAGCGGTGAGGGTATTCAGCTGTGGATGACGGCATCAACTTCACATATTGCTTATTATGACCACTGAATGATGTACAGCGGGCCTATACAGTATTTTAATGTTTGTGTTTATTATAACCTTTACATATTAATGAAAAACAACCTTAGAGCGATGTATGAATATCAGATTTGTGTGATGTATGTTGATTGAGTTATTTGTATTGACATTTTCCATATTAATATTTAACATACATTCCTCTCCTCAGAAATGCTGAGCAGCCATTTCTCCTCTTCCTCTCGTTGGCTCACATCCATACACCACTTTTCACAACTCCAGCCTTTGCTGGCAGAAGCCAGCATGGTGTCTACGGGGACAACGTCGAGGAAATGGACTGGATAATAGGTGAAGGGGACGTGGGAGATGTTATGCATCAAGGCATTTCTCCAACCCTGTGCAGTTTTCATGCTGCACAATGGCCAATTCCTTCAAGACACTATGCAATTACTGTACTGCACATCACAAGTATATTGTTTTGTTTTTTATTTTTCTTCATTATGAATACATCTGGAATTGAAATGGGGGTTATGTCCTGATTTGGTTTTGGCCACAAACAATATAAAGTCACAATTGAGAGCGATTGGAAAATGAGGTCCTGGTCAGAAATGTCTGTACTTCCCTAATGAAATGGGTTTCTTGTGTTGTAGGTAGGGTGACAGAGACGCTGGACTCACTTGGACTATCCAGTAACACACTGATATACTTTACATCAGACCATGGTGGACACCTAGAGGTTGCTGACAGACGAGGCCAGAAAGGAGGCTGGAATGGAATTTATAAAGGTAAAATGCCTTTATAAGGCATGATTTTTAAAAATCCCTTTCCTTAGACCACTTCCATAATTAAGGAGATACAGTCTGCATTTAAATAGAATGTAAATAATTTCTCTTCATGACAGTGATAGTAATGCAATTGTGGCATTTAAGATTTAGACCCAAAACAAATTGGGTTCTGCATTTACAGTTAAAAATAAAAGTACAAATCTGAAAGTACATTCCAAGGTCTCAGGCCAAAGAGATTTGATTATGTAAAATTAAGCCTCTCTTGATATGAAACACACCATAATAATGTTGCTCATCGTGGCTATGACAACACTTTGACAGTTTGAGTACTCTCCCCGTTCCATCTTCGAAGGAGTGTGTGTCTTTCTGTGCCTCCTGTCTGGTAATTAATTTTACTGCCGGGAATGGTACAATATATGACGTGGGTCCCGTTCTCTGCTCCAGGCGGGAAGGCTATGGGGGGCTGGGAAGGGGGTATCAGAGTGCCCGGTATATTTCGCTGGCCTGGCAGACTGCCAGCTGGAAGGGTCATGGACGAACCGACGAGTCTCATGGACCTGTACCCTACGCTCAAACACCTTGCCCAGGATACCCAGCCAGACAGGTACCATAACAAGTGTGTGTGTGCGTGCGCACATGCGTGTGTGAGCCTGATGATTGACCACAAAGGTTAAGTCTACACTCTTACACACACATATAAGCAGTGTCCTAAAGGTTCTCTTCAATAGCCTGGTTCTCTAAAAGTGAAATAAAGCCTCTTTATGGTCTAAGGGGTGATGTGAAATGTTGGCACGTGCAGCCCTCTGAGACTATACTGTGACTAAGGGCCTTATATTTGCAGAATTTCACAAAACGTGTATTAACTTACAATCGCTTTAAAGGTAATGTAGGTAGGATTTTTAAACTATAAACTGTATATAATTTCTTAGAAATGCCATGGATATCTTTCAGCTATCAGTGAGTGAAATACTCTGAGCCAGGAGAATACTCCATACTCCTCAGCCAGGAGAATATCTGCTCGATTTAGATTAGTCCAGCGAATTTACCTAGCCGGTGAACCACGTGAATGCTAGCACACAGCTAAAACAGGGTTGTCAACAGTGCTTCACAACGGCAGGCCAATGAGCTACAGAGGGAGGGAGCAGAGGAGGAGTGGGTGGGGTATTGGGTTGTTGAGCTTCATTTTTAGCTACCTCTATTTGCAACTGTTAAATCCAACCTAGAGCAGCTTTAAGGGCCGTGTGTAATTCTTCTGTGACCTCAGACTGTTAGATGGCCATAACCTGCTGCCACTGTTGGAAGGGAGAGCAGAGCGATCGAAGCACGAGTTCATGTTCCATTACTGTGGCGTTTACCTCAACGCCGTACGCTGGCACCCACCTGGAAGTGAGTACACCCGCATGCACACAGACACAAACAATCATATACCAAAACTCATCCACTCACAAATCTTCCTTATGCATGTACATATTTTTCATGTTGTGTGTGTGTGTGTGTGTGTGTGTCTAGGCGACTCCATCTTTAAAGCACATTTCTTCACACCAAACTTCTCCCCCCCGGGAGCAGGTGGTTGCTATGACACCGGTGTCTGCCTGTGTCATGGCGACCACGTGACCCATCACAACCCTCCGCTGCTGTTCGAACTGCATCGCGACCCCTCAGAATCCCACTCGCTGACCCCTCGCATGGAGCCGCAATACGAGGAGGTCCTCCAGCAGGTCTCTGTTGCCGTGGTGAAACACCGACGTGCACTCCCACACACACACACACGTGACATGGACACACCCCAGCAAAGTGTTCCCGACCAGTTGTCTTGGGGGAACGTCCTGTGGAAGCCATGGTTACAGCCCTGCTGTGGAACCTTCCCCCTGTGTGGCTGCAAAGAGAACACCTCACACACTCTCAAACTCTCTCACACACACACGTTATAACACACATAAGCAGCGGGAACATTCCAGCACTCAGTCAAACAGACCACTGCATACACTCAGACATGCTTCTGACTTTCAAAAATCCCCTCGAGATGAGAGTTAAGATTATTTCCAAAGATTATTTTAAAATTATAGAATTAATTTATTTGTCTTATTTACTTTTTTTTATTGACATTTAATTGATTATGTTTTATTAACTTTGTTTAAATTGACATTTAATTTATTCAGTTTTATTAACTCTATTTACAGTAATACTAGAAGGGGAAGATGTGTGATATGTGGAGACATGCAATGTTTATCAAACATCTACTGTGAAACATTGGACCATAATAAATGTAGACTGTATGTCACTAGGGGGCAGCACAAGACTTGTTTTTACTTTTATCCGTGGTGTTTGACAATGTATTTTGGTTGTGAGTGTGTGCTATAGGGAAATGTGAAGTTCACTAATTTAGGGCTAGTATCTCTAAAAGGACAATTAGTATGCCATGTAGTAATAAAAGCTACATAAAGCCAAGCACTTTGCGGTGCGATACAAATAAATACTGCTCTAATGCATAACTATTGTCTTGTGGCCTTTTGCGCTATTCTGCACCAGTTGAAGCAGCAGTGAAGAAAGCTGTGTGTGTGTGCGTGTGTGTGTGCGCTTGCATATGGGTGTGTGTGTGTATAAATAAATATAGGTTGTCATTTCCAGCGCCCCCATTCCTGGAGTCAGTGTGTTGCCTTGACAACAAAATCTGCACATTTTGCACGTGGAATCACCAACTTTATCTAAACTATAAACTATATACTATAAGCTCCCACCCTTCCTCGCCATTAACATATACAGTTCTTCAATGTAGTTGATGTAGTATACCCAAGTATGCTGTATATTGACTAGACAGCTGAGACCAGGACCTGCAAACATCAAGACGCTTCTAATGTGTCTACAAAGCTGACCAATGTCTACTCTCTGTTTTCATACTGACTTCATTTGATGCAGCTAATTGTAGTGCTTTATTTTAGAGCATTTACATTCCATTTTGTGTAATGTATCTCGAATGAAATGCTACAGCAATTTGATTAATGTGATTTTCTGGCTAAGGATGCTTAGAGTTGAGGGTTTTGCCACAGTTCGTTATTACATTAACAAAGTATGACATCCATTGTGTGCTATAAAGTATGCTACAATACTATATATAAGCGTTAACTATTATAGTGGCCAGAAAAAGACCTTCCCCTTCCTCCCAAATATCCCTACCCGTTGAGCCCAAATGCCTTTTAATCATCGTCATCATCGCCATCGCTATTGCCTCTCTCCCACCAGCAGATACTGCATATCAAAACATTCAGATTCAGAGTTCATTACAGTAGCTAGTCTACTCTATCTGCAGCTGTAAATCATGCAGTCAACCGTACATAATGACATTTGGCTGCACTATATCAAACTTAATGATGGCTTGCTGGATAGAACAGGTCTGGTAGTATATCATGTCACACACGCACACACATAGGAACTCACGCACATTCTGTTTGCACTCACAACCAGCCCAGAGTCCACAGGCATGTTCGCTCACAGACGTAGACGCTGTATATCATGTTGTTTTGAACAGATCTGTGGCTTTCTGTAAAGGTCAGTATTTCAGGAAAGCCGTAAAGCATGTTTATAGGGGGCTGTTGCCTTTACAGTGTACGCTCATGTAGCGGAGGTAATGATTCCACTTGCCATTTGCCTGTTAATGTATAGATGCACTGATTTTACTGTATTATTTATTTTTGTTTAATACTATTTCATTTTTATTTCTATGATTATATGGGTGTTGCCTCAGGCTTATGTATGAGTAACATGAGCGCCCTCTACTGTGCCCCTGC
>JAODTR010006566.1:0-10734 GCA_025399935.1 Amblyopsis rosae | reverse complement strand
ATGAGTATAATTATATACTGCTGTCTTTATAGACTGCACATAACTGACTAACATAACTGAAAAAGAAATACTTACAAACAATCTTTCAAACATCTTCCAAAAGAAGTGATGGTCGTGCCTCCCCATTGGTGGATGAGCCCACTCCAGTCACGCTGTGACCTGCCATGTACTCTGTAGTGTACAGCCCATGCATAAGGTCATTTGTGTGCTTTGCTGCCGTTAGCCTGTTGCATCGATCTTTGATGACTTGTGTAATCTCGTAAAACGCACGTGCGTCAATCTAACGTAAAATGCGATGGCGTGGCTATCTGCGCGGTCTGTTGCACTCGCTAACATACATACATACTATAAGGCCCTTGGTGTAGCTGAACCTTTACGGTTATGAAACCGTTTTTTAATTCCCAGTTGATAGTGAAATACGTTAAACAATGCATCCCTTCTCGGAACTTGGAAGATCCAACTCTGGCATGGAAAAATCATACTTAAAACGCCCCCTCATGGAATCTCGGGCAAGGTTTCACCGAGTTCCGACTTGATGTCATAGCAACATGGCTGCCCACACCATCAAATCAAGGAATATTAAATTTCTTATTTGTTAAAGACATCGAAATGCACTTGCATGTGATGAAGTTACATGAATGTACATATACAATTGACCTTGTCAGAAGCGAGTCAGCCGCACCCAGCCAGAACTGTGTCGGACAGATGACCTACATGGTTCTGAGTCTGAGCTGACCGGAACATCCGAGACTTCCAATATACAGTAGTGTCATTAACAGTAATGGGATAAATCAGAAAAATGCAGGATGTTGCTACCAGATTGTTTCAGTTTCTCATTTAATTCCAGTAGCCTACCGGTATTTAGGCTATACAAAATAAAAAATGTTTAGCCTAGCTGTGTGATAACATCCACAGCATCTTTCCTTTCTTGAAAAATAGGCATACTACAGTAGTGTTATGATAGTTAGATATGCTAAACTAATAATCTTAGCAGTAGGATTAACTATTATCATTAATAAAGCTTTATTAGCTAAACCTAATGCTAATAAATTGTTTTTTATTTTTGTTTTATTTTCATTTAAAGTATAGCTGCACCCTAAAATGTGTTTTTGAACTGTAAACTAATAGGACTGAACTGTGATGAAACACACCAATGCTGGTATTAATATTGATCAAATTCCTGTTTATGCAAAAATATGCATTTTATGGGCTGAAAAACAGATCTATACGACATAATTAAAATCACCCCAAGATCTGCTGGTTTTCGATGGTGCATTCTGTCTGCTCAGAGCTGGGGTGCAGTTAGACTTTAAGTTACGATAAAATATCTGCATAACAACACATTTCAAAGTTATAGCTTTACACATCCAATGGACATTTCGCCAGAGTTAAATTGACAGACTGTCAATCTGGCCAGTCAGAAGGCCATCATGTTGCTATGCGCCATAATTTTGTCAGATAAACAAAAGACATGGAGGAAAACGGTCAACTAACTATGCTATGGATTTGGATATCAGCAAATTCACGGGACAGCCAAACATTAGGGTAATTATAGTAGAATTATCTACTATAATGTATCATTTTTAAATGTGTAAAAGAGCTGTCTATCATAACCATAAGAATAGTCTAATAGCTATAGTCTTCCTGTACTGTTCTCTCCTCAGCTGTCCGTCCAAACAAATAGACGTTTGTTGCCTGAATCGTTTCACATTAACATGCATGTGCGGCCAGCCCGGCTATGAAAACAAAGAAAAGAGGAGCTTGTATGACAACATTCACAGAGGGAGTGTGTTGTTATGATACAATTAATACACCATATCTTTGCGTAAAATATAGTTGTTTGCTACTATAATAATTTTTATAATATTGTATAAAACACAATCTAAAAAGAACATCTGAAAACAGCATGGACAAATGTAGGGTTAATATCAGTTAGCAATGTATACAGTCTCAATGAATGAGGTCCAAGGTATAGCTCAAAGAAATAGAGAATCGGTATTGATAAGATCAAAATGTTATGATACCAAGCTGGTCTGCTATACTTAACATAAAGACCATGGTGAAGAAGTGTTTTTTCCGTATATATGGAGCAAACTGCGCATGGCAGCAGCTGTGACTATTGGCCTATTAAAGCTAGTATTTGCCTTTGTGTTAATAACATTTGCTATACACAAAACCTGTCCTGCCTGTTTAAATTTTACAAATCTAGGGTGATGGTTGAAATACTATCAGGTTTAAACATTAGAACTCACTATAGTTAAATAAATTTAATCATAGATGCATTGTTGAGCTGAAATATGTTGAATTACTTGTTTACAATTATAAATTCATTATGTAAGTCACTAGAGGAAGGTATTGCAAGATATCCCTGGAGTTCAGTTACAGAGCTGTTCTCACATCCCTAGTTTAGCAATTAACCGACTAGCAGATTATTAACATCAGGAGTCTACACTAATTATGCAATCAGATATTGTCCTTTGTTTGGGAAAACAAGTTGACTGAGAGTGGCTCAGTCAACTGGGACTTAGTCTGGGACTTGTTTGCTTGTTTGCAATTATTGCATCAGTAATGAGTACTGCAGGGCTCGACCACATTCTGGGTCAGTAATACTGTAGGTACAGTAGGCTACTGCAGGGCCAGACCACATTCTGGGTCAGCAATACTGTAGGTACAGTAGGCTACTGCAGGGCCAGACCACATTCTGGGTCAGTAATACTGTAGGTAGACTACTGCAGGGCCAGACCACATTCTGGGTCAGTAATACTGTAGGTACAGTATGCTACTGCAGGAACAGACCACATTCTTAGGCCAAAACCACCCTTGACTGGTCCCAGACTGCAGCTCACTCATATAACATCTGTCAAATGGATTGCTGACCTGGCTTTGAAATATACAGTATATATTTTTACATTAACAGCAGCATGAGAAAGAAACTGCTATCAAGCATATGCTAAATTGTTTAGTCAATATAATTGCTCAGGGCATATATGGTTTATGGTTTATTAAAATGTGTAATTTACTAATGCTTTTGTCAAGATAAAATTTTGACCGTGCCCAAGAGGGGAACATTTGTTGTTGTTTTTGTAAGTGCATGTTGTTCTATAACATGTGGAATAGTGAGATATCTAATAGCTGCCATATTTAATAAAGTAACATAATTTTGCATCCAGAAATGCAAACCTATGTAGTTGTAACATGTGTCACCCGCACATTCTCCTTTCACACCAGATGGACTGTCAGTCAACAGCACTCCCCATATTGCTGTATAATTTAACACATGCTTGATGCAGTGTATGTTGATATGAACATGCAGTACAATAACATTTATGTTTTTACAAGTGTAGTAGCAAAGAAGATAGCTCTGGGAAAAGGTTGGAATAAGCAGAAAATCGATTCCAATCAGAATCTACTATGGTTCAATGACCTTAGAGGATGATCACAATCTGGATCTGCACTATAATAACCTTGTTGTTGATCATTTGTGAAATGGCTGAACATTGGACCTTTATTTCTCCCAATCCAGAATTTAACTTGTTTGTCACAGAGTCGTTTGCTACTTGATATACTTTACTATTCTGAAATCTGTCTACTGTCAGTGACATGTGGCATCACCTGACAGATATGTGTAACAGTTAAATATATGGATATCAACATGACAACTTCGAGCTTCAGTTGTAATGGTGAGTCCAACCCAGAAGAGCTTGCCTCTTCTATGCACATAGTGATACAATCCCAAAGATGACTCAAAAACATAATGTTTCCTCATAATGCACTTCATGCATGTCTTCTGATAGCGCTCAGAGAGATTTTATAAAAGCAATTTATAGACAGAAAAATTTTATTACACATGACTTTAAATTTCATGAGCAAAAAGGACTTAATTTTTTAATTTTTTTTTACAAACAATGAGATTGTTCTAGTAAACATACTTTACTAATTTAGTTATAATTAATATTTCACACACATACACGTTTAGAATATTCTGAACCTGCACAAGACTGGATTGTACTGCTACTGTATCTGTTCTGCTGTATTGGCTGGCCAAAATACTGTCTAACTACATGTTCTCAGTATCACTAGCCAGTGTTTGCACTGGAGAAATTTAAGTTAAATTCAGGATAATACACTTTTGTTTGTATTTATTTTAAGAAAAACAACTTATAAGCATTTAACATACTGTAATAATGCCTTTTATTTTATGATGAAATTTAAAGAAACATGATTCTTTGTTTACAGAGAACATAGTGTCTATAATCTTCTGCTTTCATTATTGTGAGAATTCCATGAACTGTGTGCAGTAAACATAAATTGGCTTTGCTGCCATTTTTCTATCTATCTCGTGCATGTTTTTAAACAGGTGTTTTAATGTTTCTGTTATGTTTTTTTAACAAACATTATTTACTTAAGAGAACCAGTTGTCTATTCAAAGTTAATTAAAAGTCAAGGTGATTAGTGAACTTTTAATGAGTCCCACCAGAGTATACATTGTTTGTCATTAACACATCTTGTATTTATTTAATGTATTACCATAACCATGTGTCAACAATACATTTAATTGCTCAACATGAGATAAGCAGTTTGATTAGCGCTTAATAAATCACAGGAGATATATTACTTCTACTGTACATGGTATATTTTACTACTGGAAGTTATTACTTGTGGACAGGCACTTTGTAGCCTGGCTCCGCCCAACTATTGCTCTCAGCTTAATTTTGTTTTGCTAAAAGTTTGCTGAGAGTTTGCTAGTCTAGAAACATTGTTCGCATTAACGTTTTCACAGCCACCCACCCTGCTGGCAAACCATCAGGGTGGGCAAATGCAATGACATGGAAGTCAAGCATGTTTCGGCTGACCAATAATAAAAAAATGAACCAGAGAGGTACATGCCAAAAAGAAGGCAACGACTGCACACCTCCAAATGGAGCATGGCTAGATATATTCACAAAGTGAATATTGTGGCTGATTACCAGACTTACGCATTTTAAAAAGACAAATACCTAAACGGCAACAAAAACATAAAATAAAATAACAATTAAATTAAAATAACAACTTAATACTACACAGCAGAACACACTTGAAATTAAGTGAACAGAATTTAAAATATTTTATAGCATTATTGCATTTTAGAAATTCCAACTATGAAGCAGTGGAGCAAAAATAAAGGGGACATATTAAAAATGTATTAAGAATTACATGATCTTGATATAGTGAGAAATTCAAATTGTTCTTGATTCTGTGAGCCTGAGTTGGTACGGGAAATGAGCATGCATCCTGTGATCTACTGCCTATCATCTCAGAATGTATTTATTTTTAGTGTACATCTATACAGAAACCTGTGTTAGGCCACAACATGTAATGATCTTAACCATTGCTTATTACTGCTAATTGTTTATGCTGTATGTCTCACATTGATTCTGGGGTTCTGGGAACCCAGTTATGCAATCACTGAGTTTTTGTTTTATATAGAAAATAAATGTTTGTATACATGCACATGTATACAAACATGTAACAAAGTAAATTAAGTTGTTTTCTGATATGCCAAAGAAAGCATACTAGTTTTGAACTTGGAAAAACTTTGCATCTCTCAGGCCATAAACAAGTGGACTCAGATATCTTACATTACCTTACATTACTGAAAAGCGTCAAATCAAACTGAATAATAGCAACTTATATGAGTGGACACCACAGCTGGATTAGATACAAGAGCAGCTGCATAGCATGCATTCTCACTGTTCTCAGCCCTTTACATGTGGACTTCTTACTCTCACACTATGCAATTTTAGCAACCTTAACTATTTTAACATACAGTAGCAGAATAAAATTATGACAGACATGATGAGGAAGTAAAACTGACCAATGGCTGCCCTAACATAGCTCTGCCATTTGAAAATGATAAGCGCGACCACACTACACACCAGATAATGTGTAAAAGTTATAATTGACTGCAAATGAAAACAGAGCATTACACATACTGGGATGCTACTGAGGCTGTGTACAATGCAAATGCACTGTAGAGAATTGCGTAGCATGCTAAGTTCTCCATGGCGTAGTGGCATGCAAATAGCCACATATCTTTCCAGTGTCAATGCTGTTAATGTAATTGGGGTGACATACTGTAAGTATATAAAGATAACACATTATAAAAGACACAAACAAATATATTTTATCGATACTCCAAAATTGCTCAAAATGAGCAGGACATTAGTCAATATTAAAAACAAATAATATCAGAAATCAGTGTGGTAGCAATGAAAATGTAACATATTTGTACGGAAGAAGTTCTTGGCAAATGTTAGAATAAGCAGAAAATGTATGTAGAGAAACTGTGAATCTGCACTATAATAAACTTGTTTCTGATTATTCTTATTGAAGTTGTCATGTTCACATTTCACTGACCGTAGACAAGTTCAGAAATATAGTCAAGTATCATTAAGTATCAAATGTCTCTGAGACCAACAACGTGAAATTCTGAATTCAGAACAGTCCAATGTTCAGATGGTTGATGGTTCAGGTGTGGTGGTGGGTCCAACCTTAGAAGAGCTTGCCTCTTCCAGGCACGTAGTGAAACAATTCCAAAGATCACTAAAAGAACATGATCCCTCTTGATGGTCAGCAGTCTACTGAAAGAGCAGAGTGATTTTATAAGTAAATTGAACAACAGTTTATATGCATCTTTTACACTGTCATCACAGCAAGGTAAAGAATTCAGCAATTAATCCATATTAGATATTGTAGTTCATTAATATTATTTATAGAGTAAATGCACCTTAAAATATTTGTTTTGCAACAGTAACCAATGGGGGCGGGTCTTACAGCCTGAGTCGGAAATTATTTTGCAGACACCAATTTGAGAACCACTGCTATAGGTTACTGTAGCTGACACATTTTTTGCACTAGGCTATATGACTCAGTTCTTTAATTGAAAAATAACAATGTATACATAGCAAGTTAACAATAACTGCACAACTTAAAGGGACATTTCTCATGCCCCAAGATCCCTTAGTTAAAGTGCTTGTTGCTTTCTAGGGGGATGAGTAGAGAGGAATACAAACCACTCAGCACTGAGGTGAGAGAGGTTTAAAACAAAAAGGTTATGCAATGCTATAACACAATTTGGTAATTCCAAACACAAACAGAAAAGCACCTTTAAAGGCAGGGTTAGTCATTCTCGACGATGCTCAAATCAAAACAAACTCCCTCAGAAGCTGGCATGCGTTTCAATGTGTGGGGCCACATTGAAACGCATGCCATTGTTGATGTGAGTGGTGTTCGCCACTTTGTTTATGTTTAGCTTACAATAGCGGTCTATATCTTTAGAAGATAGAAAGCATTTGTAATCTAATACACTTTTGTCAAATTCACCAAATATATCCTTTCAGTCTGCTATCTTATAGCTGGTAGTTTGACATATTGGCTTGGTACATATGAACACAAACAAAGTGGTGCAGACTGCACACAGCAAAAGATATCCTAGCCTTATTGGCAATGCATTTCCAGTGTGTGGGCCTAAGCTTCTGAGGGAGCACCCTATGGCATTGAAGGGAGAGGTGTTTTTGTTTTCATTGAGTTCAAGTATCAACAAGCTTTCTGTAATGCCCACCAGGCAGCGCCAGGCGGCCATAGCCCGGCTCTCTTTCACTCTCCTCCTCCGTCTCACGGCAACAGGTAGACTTATCTTACCTGTACAAAGGACCCACGCGCCCACACAACTCTGCTAGATTGTAGTAGCTCACATAGTCCGTACTGGCTCAAGGCGTTCCTTGCAGTTCCGTCTGCCCAGCTCGGCCCCTGCTCCGTCCTGCCCATTCATCTGTACAGTTTTTCCCCTTTTGGTGGGGAGGCCGAGTACTACTCATCCCCCCAGCCTCAGTTCTGTTGCCTGCTCCTTGGTGCTCACACCCACTGCAATAAACTCAGTAAATCCATCTCATGTGAGCTCTCGCCACGCGCTGCATTTGGGTCTCCCATCTCCGGCCTATGACTTACCCAGGATGACATACTTTTATCAAGTAAAACTGTACAAACGGTGTTGAAATGTCTAGAAATAAGACTTCCAATAAAATTGTGTAATAATGTTTAATGGCATGTAGTGACAATATTATGCAAATGTTTTTTGCTATACAATATGTCTGTTAAAGTGAAAACGGTTAACATTATGTAACTATATTGTCCAGCAGGATTTCACAAGCATGTTTATACATGGATTTATAACCTGAAACTGCACAATATTGTAATGCTTCTGTGT
The DNA here is from genome assembly GCA_025399935.1 of Amblyopsis rosae. Lineage (NCBI taxonomy): Eukaryota > Metazoa > Chordata > Actinopteri > Percopsiformes > Amblyopsidae > Amblyopsis > Amblyopsis rosae. The sequence continues at coordinate 2,489 of JAODTR010006566.1, read as the reverse complement.
TTGTGACGGTTTGCTGACATTGGCCTTGCTATACTTGGCTGGCCAAAGAACTCTCTACTGGCAAAACAGGATGTTCTGAGCACGAGGGATTATCAGCAGAAACTGAAAGTTTTTGTTGAATTGAAGGCCTTGTTGATTGCTGGGATACACTTACATAAATAAATAAATATCAATAAATGCACTAAATACACAGACGAATACATTCAGTGTTTTATTATGAAATGTAAAGAACAATATATATGCATGTCTGCTGCTTACATGACTGTGATAATTCTATTCCATTACAGTATTTATGTGCAGTAATCAGATGTTTATAATTACAAATGTCTGTATATTTCAGGTCATACAAGTGTTTAAAATATTCTCCAAATGCGATGGCCCTGCTGTATATAACAGACAGGTATATTTATGGAGTCCCACCAGATGACAAGATGTTTGTCATATTATTATTACCATAACCATGTGTCAACAATCACACTAATTACTCGACATGGGATAAGCTGTAGAAAACATTTGGCCCTTGTTAATAAAATCACAGGAGATCTAGTACTTCTACATGCCAAATTACCACTGGAAGTTATTGCTTGTGTTGATGCACACACTTGGAGCATTCTCACCCAAAAACTTCAAAGTAAACAACACACATAGGCTACACACATCATATGCACACACACAACCACTATCACCACATGCACACGCACAACAGGCGTCTTAGTCTATGTATAATGATTATCTCTGTGGGGCCCATTAGTGCGTTAGATAATGTCGGTAGCCTACGCAAACGTTAGGGCAAAGTAAACAGATCAATTAATTTTTCGCAATGGAAAGGGAAGCCTCGGCCTTATAAATACCCCTGGGAGCCAGTAGGCCAGCTATTCAGAAGATCCAAAAACCAGGGATCAAGATCATCTCTAGGCTACTATAACAACCGCTAGATGGCGGAAGATAGCTGCAATTAAAGCGGCAGCCTATATAAATATAACATTTCCAAGTATTATTGCATTATATTATCCTTAAATTTCCAAAATGCAAGCAGTTCGTCAATGCTCTGTTTGTGCTACAAATGCCTTTGGAGGAGTTTTGCAAAATCGAGCGGACATTTTATACCTGCGGACCAACATGGCCGCGCTCAGGAGGGGAGCTGCTTGTTTCAGTTTACTGAGGTAGCTATCTTAGTTATATTGGCAAGTTTGTTGGAAATATAAAACATTCTAGAATAGCACATTGTTTTAACTGTAAACATTACAACAGTGTTCGATGTAAAGCAGTATTAGGAAACCAGGTCACTATAACTGGCTAGTTGCCGAGACCCAAGGAACAGAATCAGATAGCGTATACGGTAGCGCTCAAGTGACAATGTTTCTATGAAACGAGATGGAACTTTCTGAATAGCCTACTATGTGGTTCTGTTGTGTAGGACTTCAGCCAGTGCCATTGTCAACAACAGAAAGGCTGCAATCCGGAGATCTGGAAAATGGGCAGATGTTGTTCATACAGGCATGGCGTCTTTCAGCGTCGGCACTGTCCTGTGTGCTGTTCCCTTCACACAGGTGGGCAATTTTAGTTTGGACTTGTCAACTGCTTTGTTGAGAGATTTATGTAACTTTCAGGCGTCACGTGCGGGCCTACGTTTTATACAATGCTGTTCAGTGATTACGTCATTACATTAATCCAGGCGATGTTTTTTTAGGTGGGGGTGAAAGTGTGAGGAAAAATTTATCAACTTTTAATTCTACAGGTACAAATATGCTTTTAGTTATTAAAACCAAAAATGCAAGGCGATACCAACATAAACACAAGAATAGGACATCAAAAGGATGGTATCTGATGATCCAAGAAGAAAACTTACTTTACTGTATGGTATAGTAAAGTTTCATGTTGTACGATTATGAGATCCAGATCGATATGAGACAAATCCTGGTGCACTAAACAAATGTCTAAAGCAAGCCAAGATAATGAAAACTATAGGACGTCATAACTAAACATTATCTTAAAATAAAACAATATAGGCAGACTTACCCTGTAATGTAAGGATATTGCTGTTCCTGTAGTCTAGCCTACATGTCATTCATGTGCATTGTCAAGAAGACATTGAGATAAAGATTATGATACTGTAGCTCTCAAAAGCATTTTGTAGTTCTGTCTGCTTCTCTGATATTTCAGAACTATTATTTGAGAAATTTGCTATTGTTTCCTTTTTAATATAGCTAACTGTTTCAAAACATCATTAGCCTACATGCCAGGGCATGTTACTTTACAGGGCATGCCAATAGCAACAACCAAGGAGGGTGGAGCATTGAATAGTGGAATTTAGAGGACTTGCCAATGCTGGTAGCCTTAGGATCATCAAAGTAGGCAAATAAGCAAATGTAACTCAAGCTATGCTACATTGGATGTATTAAAAAAAAAAAAATATATATATATATATATATATATCCATCCATCCATCTTCTCCCGCTTATCCGGAGTCGGGTCGCGGGGGCAGCAGC
>JAODTR010006564.1:0-10735 GCA_025399935.1 Amblyopsis rosae | reverse complement strand
AAAATATTATAGATTAAAAATAAATAAAAATAAAAAATATTATAAAATATTCACATATACTTAAATGAGGCTCTAACATTTGAATTTAGTCCTCTATGGACTTCCATACAATGCAGCAAGATCTGCTTCAAAACCTGGCACAATTATATTAGCTAGCACCAACACACATTTAAGCAAGTTATAAAATAAAGAAATGCACAGCTTCCTTGTTGTGTGCTGCAGGACTGGGTCGAGGCCAGAGATACTGTACAGCAAACAGGAGACAGACAGCAGAAGACAGACAAACAACCAGGTTTTATTAGAGAAAAACGAATCAAGCAAAACTCCAACAGTAGGTCATTATGGAGCACTAGAACAAAACAAGTAGCCTGTCCTCTGACAAAGACCCATGCCCAGGCTCTCTTTTTCCTCTTAACAAATACATGTATGATACAATTCAACCCAGGACTGCACAACCATATTGAGCCAGACTGAGGTGGTTAGGCATCTACACCCTGATAATGTAGGTGCTTCCACTGTGAGCAATCTGGCCGTTAACTGGCTGTAAACCTGTAAAGAATATTGTGATCACAAATCAATGTATATATTTGAGCTGCAATAGTTTTAGCTAATGTATGAACACAGATCTCTGTTCCAGCTCATTTGTCAATGTGTGTCCGCATGTTTTACAAAAGAACAACATGACACATAATATTGTTCTTTATGAACAACCCCACCCCGCCTTGACGAAATTAACTTGTCGTCTTGCATCATATATGGTAGCTAACTAAACGTAGCATAAAAAATGATTGACCTCAGAAGTAAAAGTGCAAATACCTAGAAATTCAACACGTGTTCCATACAACTCATAAAATAGTGATATAAGAGCTTGTGTGTATTTCTGGTATTCACGGAAATACAGGAAGTTCGAAAAGCTGATTAGTGAGGTTATTGTGGTTAATAGTCAATGGACGAACACACGCTATACTGTTTTACTTTGCCAGTGTTCATGTTCATTTGTAAGAAATAGATATTAAGGGTATGGCAGCTGCATGTTATGCTATGTGACATCTATGTGAAATAATTATGTAACATGCCTTCAATCAAATCAACAGTTGAGTTGAGTGATTTATTCCAGAATAGCTATTGATATAGAGTGAAACTGCAAACCTCACACACGTTCCCAACCCTGGTCCTGGGGTCTCACTACCCTGCATATTTTAGATGTCTCATTATCAGGCTTCTGCAGAAATTGATAATGACCCATTCATGTGAATCAGGTCCGTTGGAGCAGGGAGACATGTATAATATGCAGGACGGTGGCCCTCCAAAACCTTGGTTGGGGAACACTGCTATAACTGAACACAGTTACTGTACACGTCTATACTGCAGACACAGGCTTTTAATGACTAGAGTGTAACTATACAGTATGTGTAACAATTACAAGTATCAATTTCTTGGGCTATACCAGCTGTTTCCTCTGTAGATGTGTGAAGGAAATGTCTGTCTGATTTTCCCCTAGCACCGGCTGTAAAGCTGCCCAGGTGTAATGGCTGACTCACACTTTAAACTACAGCAAACCTCACAATCAGGAAGCTTGTCTTATTATAGAGATGGGGACCGCTGAATTCTCTTCATTCTCTCTCTCAGGCAAAGATGGTCTTGTCATAGAGGTGAGAAGACTGACATCAAAATATACAATTCCTTCTAGCCTGGTTTATGTCTAAGTAATTTATTCTTTCTCTCTCTCTCTCTCTCTCTCTCTCTCTCTCTCTCTCTCTCTCTCTCTCTCTCTCTCCCTCTTCACTCACATTCGTCTGGTTGCTACATGCTGCCAACATTGGTTGTGGAAAACATGAAAGGTTAACGTTGACTGGAAAATAGCACAGTCAAGTCCCAGGTAATGATGCTGTTTTATGGCCTGTCAACTCATATCCTTTATCCCACAGTGTGGTATTGCAGGGGACCTTTCAACTTAGGTTACCAGCTTGTTCGTCACATCCTAAACCAGGTGTAAACAGGGGAAGGATTACTCTCTCTAGTTTCCTCTATTAACTGTATAGGTGTTTTCACTATGACGAGTCTCTCACTACTTACAATCAAAATGTACACAATCACAAAACTCCATTGTCTGTGTGTAGAACAGAAAAACTCCACTGCTACAATAATGAATTGTTACTTATGTATCGTAAATAGTACTTTTTTACAGATAATGGCCATGTTCTTCTGACTTATCAGGACAGAAACCATTATAAGTGTGTAAGAGGATCCCATATATTTCCTATAAAGAGAGAGGCATTATGGAGTAAAAATAAGAGTAAAATTCTGAGCCACTGAGACTGTTGGCCACACATAATGTATTATGTCTTGTTATACAGTGTGTCAACATTGAGGCATTCAAAAATTCCATTAACTTATTGGTGTGATAATGTTGACTACTGCAGCTCTTTCATCATCGGCTCCAAAGGCCAAACCCAAAGGATGGCCACAAGACTAAGCTGCCATGTGCAACATCAACAATAGAGAGTGAGAGCTGACAGTCTGTGATAAGAGGTAGCTCTTCTGCTAAGCGGGAGGTGATCTGCGGCTGCTAACACTGCGACTGATCTGGGATCTGGGCCTATCATCGTCTGTTAAGGAGAGTGTGAGAACCTTTGGCTGCGGAGACAAGCTTATGATCAGAGCTATTGCAGGTGCAGACCATGCATTGAGAAGCACATGATTAATTTATATAGATGAACTTAGCATTTAGCTCTTAACACAGCATTACTGAAACAATACAGAAACAGGAGGAAATGCCAATGTTTAGAACCACGTGTAACCCAAAATATATAAATTTAACTATTGTAAAAGGAGAGTCAACTGATACAAGATTAGAACATAATATACTAGATGACAACTCAAAAATATTTCACCTTCAAACAAGATGCTGTGATACCTTACCATGCAATCTCTAGTTGTGAGGCTCTGTTCAGGTGCACTGACATCCATAAATATCAGATGTAAAGTTTCACCAGGGTATTTATAGTCAGTTAGATGTTACTTATCCAAGTGATTTACAAGGCTGGGGACTAGGGACAGGAACATGTTAACATTGGGCTACCAACATTTGTTGGGTTATGGCTTCTATATATATACTATATTAATTCAAGATGGTTGGTGTTGTGTAACATGGTCTTTCTTGAGGTTGTTGGAGCCTGTTAACTTGAGGGAAGTGTTCCCTTTACCAACACCTGAGATGGCTAAGTGGTCCAGCAGCTGTGAGTGACTTACCATGGTTACCGTGGAAAAGGTCTCTCACACGGGACTGTCAAAAGGGACTTCAGAGAAAGAATTGGGCTTCCATTCTGATTAAAGATGGACACAAATAATTTATAATAGGCCATACAGTATCATGTACTATATGTATACAGGACATATTTCTGAAATGTTTTTAGTGCGTCTGAGGTTGAAATTTAAGTAAATTTGACATCCATTAGATTCTAAAGGATGACAAGTTTAATATGAAACCTGATCTATTCTAAATCAAGTCTAATAACAGACCTGAAATAGCAAAACATTTTCTGTATACTGTTGCCATGGTATACAAAACATCTCTATATATATATATATATATATATATATCAATAGTCAACATTATAGTTAGTTTGGGATTATAATCTCCAATCTTTGATTTGAAGTGGCTGGTTTGCATTGCTCAATGAAAATACATGGGAAGACTGTAATTGTAAAATGGCTGTAAAAGATTGTATTACCGGCATTAAAACAACAGCAATCAACAATGTTCACATTTTCCAGTAGGGAAGTTGTAAGAACGAGACATGTTTTGCATCCAAGGGTAAGTGCTGATTTAATGCAACATTTGTGGGAAATGTGTTTAAATTAATTGTGACGGACTATGAATGAATATACTGTAGTGAACAAAAATAAGAATCTGCTGCTGTCTCTCTTTCTTATCAGCATAAACATCATTCACAAATAATATTCTACCTATTCTAAAGCACACACTACTAATAGTGTGTGCTTTTTTATCATATAGTTAAATTATTAGAAAAAAAGAGAAATTGTATCTGCATCTGAATAATCCACATGTTATAGCGCCAACAGAACCCATATTTCCTCCCTGCTCACTGTTTTCAAACATACAATAGGCATATGGTTGTAAGCATATAGTTCTGTGGTCGTAAGAGTACTGGCGATGTTTAGCATGGACTGAGTAATTATTTTAAACATTGAGGAAATTCAAATATGTCCGTTAGAATGTAGGCTATCTTTGTCAAAAGTATTGTTTAATGACCATGCCAATCACACCCACCGTTCCCAGACGTCCCGGTCTTGACAACACTGTTGCTGTTGTTTACGTTTTGGTCCTTCGGGGCTTCCGAGGTTTTGTCGGAGACCGCTTCTTTCTCACCCGTCTTCTTTTCCAGGCCTTCCTTGGCGTGGGAGGGAGCGGCCGGCTCGACAATGGCGTCCTTCACTTTGTCTTTGGAGCCCTCGGGAGATTCAGCCGGGCCTGCTGGCTCAGATACAACATCACCACCCACAGACGCTTCAGGCTCAGCTGGAAAGGGACAACAAGAAACAGGCAGAATAGTCTGGTGGTCTGGGTGGTCAACCCTTACCGGGGGCCCCAGAGTTACTGTAGTCCTCCTGCCTGTAATCATCCTTGAGCATGAAAACCAACCCCTATTTGCTCCTTGTAATCCTTTGTAGTAGGATGTATTCAATGTTTAGGTCATTGCGTTGTGAGCACAACAGGAGAGGTACAGTAGAGAGGGGTGTCAGCCATTGCAAGAAGACGCGCTCTAAGTTTCAAGTATATTATGTTAAGAGTAATGCTGAAAATGAACTGAGGAGAGGTGTGCGCATCGCTCACAGTATGAGTAGGGATACATTTAGTAAAATATAAATTGAACACGTAAATGCTTTTACAAAACAATTAATCATGAGATTGTGAGGAATAAAAGTTGTGTCAATTGCTTGACACAACTGAAAACAGGAAACGTTTGCAACCATCAATATTGCAATGTTGTTGATACATTTCAGAAAAGGCTTATTGAGATCATCAGATGTGCTGTGCCTTGTAATAGTCTGCTCATTGTCTTATACTGTTCACTGGTACATGTCTTTGCTGGGCCAACACATCTAATAGGGCCACCAGGTTGGTAATGGGATGGCTGATTACTGACAATCAGCCACAGCTACACAGCTGTTAGAAGCTGTGGGAAAGTTTGGCCGAACCGTCATTATCCGACCCTCAGATATGTGGAGAGAATGCCGGATAATGGGAAAAGGAAGGTGGCTGTTGGCCCATTCCTGGCAGAATTGTCCCTCAACAGGTCATCTGTTGTTGACTCAGGACCCAGCATCTCTAAGTGTGGCTTGTGAACCAGCAATGGTCATTATACTGTAATGCCACCCGATTCACTCTCCAGCCTAAAGTTCACATTTAGTCTTTGTCTGAATAAACCATAAACATAAAAATAACAACGGCGAATCTGAGGCACATGCAGCAGCATGTCAAATGACCAGAGGCAATTTTTCAATCCCTCTCTCAATCTCTCTCTTCCACTCACTTCCTGTCTACCTTCACTGTTCTATAATAAAACGTCAACCCCCAGTTCCCCACAAACAAAAGAAAAACAAACAAAAAACAACATTTGGAGGACAGACACATATGGAACCCAAGTACAAGAAGCACAATCGATTGCTCTTCTAGAACATTCTTAATGATGATTTGCTCTGCATTCCTACAAGAGGAAGGGACGAATTTAAGATGTAGTTAGCTTTAAAGTGTCCAACTGCCCATTTCAACTAAGTGTGGCCCAGGGCAGACAGGCAGGTTCAGACATGACTGAATATTTGTCATCTTGCCTGGAAAGAACACTTTGGAAAACAGCCATTCTTACATTTTCAGCATAAATACTTTATGTTTATGTTTACTTTATGTTATTTATTTTGCCAGTTGGCTTTGTTTATTGAAAAGGTAACAGGAATTACACCTATGAGTCTCAAATGTTTAAAGATAGAATGCAGTATTTTAATGTACCTTAATTTCTATTGTCTAAACCAGTGATCTTCAACCCCCTGTTGAAGACCTCTGGTCTACACTTTACTTTACTTTGTAAAGATAAAAACACAATTTAAAGTTAAAGGACTGGAAGACTGCAGTTAAATTATGTCCAGCTTTTCAGTCTATTCACTTGGCTTTCATTTCCACCAAGTGGGCAACTTAAGCATTGCACTATGATAAATATGTTAATATTGTATGTTGTATATTTTATATGTATTAGAGAGGTGAGCAGAGGTGAGACTGAAGATTGTAGTTTTTTTTTAACCCCTTGCTTAAATTTATGAGCTTTGTGGCTTTCACTTCCTTTTACACAAGGTGACAGAAGTTCACAAACCAAACATGATCATTTGTCTGTTCATGTTCATGTTCATTTTTATAATTTTTATTTTATATTTACATGATGCTGTTATTTATTGCCTAGTGGAAAATCCCACTGTTAATTTTAAAATTGTAATTATAACACATGCCTGTGCAACTGTAAGCTGTGGGCCCACTCACACTTCCCTTTCTCTGAGTAATCTTACAAAAGAGGAAACAAAATGGCCAGTAAATTCTTGACAATAAAGTACGTTGACAACCTTGCAGGCCCTGCTCTTTTCTCCCTACCAGCTTTTGTGTGCGTTCAACTTACAGTACAGGGAGGAATTCTTGCCAAGTTACCTTTCTGCTCCACCTGGGTCTTGGCTTCTGCCACTGGTGCAGCATCCTTGGTCTCTTTATTGTCATTCTCCACACCAACAAACACCTGGATCCCTGTTAAAAGAGGGTGGTAATGATTACTTGGTCGATTGAGGCATGCTTACTAATGCTTACATAGGTGTGGGGGAAGGGGTGCATCTATGAGCCCCTTCATAATGACCCCCTGCTCAAATTCAAACCCCTGCTTTTTTTAATAGCCTAACATAAACATAAACATAAACATAAACATACAGTACATTAATGAATAAACCCTATCATAAATATATATACAAAGTGAAAACAATTGTCATAATTGTATCCCTTTATCCACACTTTGAAAACCATCGATTTAGTCAACAGATCAGAACCATCAGCGTTGAGAGTGAAGAGAAGTGTGGCTCTGTGCTGAGAGAATAATGTATTTGAACTACTGGCTTTAGTACAGCTGCTTTTATATGACTGACCATTGTGAGGAATATCTTCAGTGGGGGCCGCAGGGTTCATAAGGCTCAGAGGGATTTGTGCATCATCTGGGCTGGTCTGCAGGTCAACACTATACCCCTGTAGAAACAGCAGAACACAGGTGCATGTGTGCGTGTGTGTGTGTGTGTGTGTGTGTGTGTGTGTGTGTGTGTGTGAGTGCGCATCCATGTTAACAACAGAATACCTGTGATTTCTTCTGTGTGAAGAAGCAGGCAGCTCCAACAATAATGACGGCAAAGACAATGATGACGAGCACAACAATACCTGAGGGAGGGAATTACATTTATTCACAGAAATATGAAGATAACATTATATTTACAGTTATATTTACAGTGTCTCTGGTTTTACCTAGAAATATGAACTAGGATGATATTGAATATGATTTGAGATCAGTGGTCTGGCGAATATAAGTATATTGTGTTTACAAGTAATTAGTTACATTCAAACATATTACATAAAAAACTAAAATATAACCCCATTAAAATATTGTTTATAGCTGTAGTAGAGATGTTTAAATAAATCAATACAATAAATCCTATTGCGACCTACAGTATTTCAGCATTGGTGACATGCTTTACCATCAAGTGTCTTACCAGTGGTGGCACTACCAGTGGGAACTGGCAACTCTACTGTCGCAGCAGAATTAATAATACTGTTAGTGCTGTATGGAGATGTGCTTTCTGAAACAAGAAACAACAGAAAACGTGTTATTTATTTATTTTAATTAAAACCGCGAAGCAAACAGGTGGTAGTAACCGTTATAGGTTGTCTGCTGATTTGGGATTTATACTGTACTTTATTATTAATATACAATATATAATAAATATAAGCCTAATATAACTTTACTTCTTGTAACTGTACTTACAGTACTATAAAACACAATGGATAAAAATTATCTTCTTAATGACCTGATAATTTATAATCATGACAGTCTATAGAATCAATGATCATTGTAACTGCAGCTCCAGTTCTCAACTCACCTATTGGCTTCGGAGTGACTGCTTTGGTGCCAGGGTGTGATGAGCTCAGTTGGATGGTGGTATTTACTGGGGAAGGACATACAGTATTTAACTCATCACCATCTCATCACCATCAAGTGAGAATATATTATATACGTATAATAATCAGCCCACTTCTAATCAATGAAAGCTTTTCATTGGCAGTCTGACCTTTTGATTGTATTATCTAGTGTCTGTGCAAGATTCATTGTAAAATACACACAATAACACATTTAATTTAGAATGGTATAATGTAGGAATGAAAAATGTTTGGTTTTAACGGCAATCAACATGTGGTAGTATATTGTCTTCTGTGATCCGTGAAGCAATGAAGCATTTTAATTCAAGGTATGGATGCAGATGTTCTCACCTGTCCATGTAGGACTTGACGGTGCAGTGGCAGTGTTGATGTTGTTAGGTTGTGATGTAGATATATTCAGGACAGTTGTGCTGTTTGCCTCGGTTGATATCACAGCAGCTGTGACCAGCCCTGAAAGAAAGAAGATTGGTACAACTTCCTTGAATCTGTGGACCTCAATGAATGTATACCGTACTTTAAAGCATTATTCTCAGCAAGTAAATTGATCAAATTGCATTAGCAAACTCCTTTGCTATTAGACTATGATGTGCTTATTATATTTGCTGTATGACATTGTACAGTAAGTAACCACAGATTTACTGGAGTGCATGCACCTGAATGAACTCAAAGGAACGTTTTAGAAATATTGCTTGTAGTCAGTAACGTAATTGAACGACATTAATGAACTGTAATAGTCTTTCAGTTTTTTACCCCATGAAAGCAAATATACAGCAACAATTACCATTACAACATGCAAAAGAACAACAATCTGCATGTCATACAGACACAGACACAAATATCCTTACCCAAGATCAAGATGGAAATACACTTCTGTCCCATTTTAAGTCACAATAAGATGATAGGTGGGCCGGTAGACAACAGTGAGTTTAGCATGTGCTGTAGCTGAATAAGGTGCGTTCCCTGAAGCTCAATGCACCACTGTGTTGCTTGTCTCTGTCACAAGCCGTTAATGCAACCACACAACAGGATCCACGCCTCTGACCTTGACAGGATGCTGTTGTTACTTAATATACATACTGTACGTACGAAAGAAACATATTTAGCTTTGGTAATGGTCTACAAACTGATAAACCAAAATTCAGATAAACACATTTGCAGTACTGAGTAAAGGCATTTGTTATTTTCTTTGTGTTAGTTAGTAAATTATATAATGTGGTTTATTTTAAGCATACATGAATGGCAGTTGAAAACCTATTACAAACCTATAGGAGGTTGGAGATATGGATCTCCTGTCAAAGTTGCCATCAGCTATGCAGCTGATCAGGGGTACAATATATAAATATGTGGTGGGGGTGTAGGGGGTTAAGAGACCTTGCCTGAAATTAATCTAGACTCTACACACTAGTGGTAAAGTGAAGTCAGTTTTATTTTCATTCTTGTAAGTACTACTTTGCGCCACTAGATGTCGCTGTAAAAAAGGGTAAGACAGAAGGTAGACCAAACACATAGGTGTTTGGTCCCCAGAAGATTTTTATGTTAACCTTATAATGTAGAACTACTTGACAGAATTGGATGTAAGCAGAATATCAGAATATCTGCAGTGATACACAAAAAAGTTGATGGAATAATACGATGTTAAATTGTGTCACCCTAACTGCAGAGTGTAAGGAACACATCAGTGTATGATTGTACATTTCTCATATTTCCAACTCCAAATGTGTTAAGTGTGAACCTGTGGGCGAGCAGTCACCCATGCAATAACCATGCTTGCGCTGTTGCCTTGGTTGTTTTAAGGGTGTGTGTGCCGTGCCTGGCCCGTTCATTTATCACTGTTTATTTCCAAATGCCAAAGGTAATCACTGGCAAGCTCAAGAAGGGGCCACCAACAGCCCTAGTGCATGCTGACCTGGCCTGGTCTGACAGTGATGAGGACCGGGAGTCCGCTAATCCCGAGAACAGACACTGTCCAGCCTCTCTGGGGCCACTTATCACCACATCAGAGGCCAGGCACTGCGGCTGGCCTTGGCCCAGTGGATGAGCTAATCACTCACACTCCTATAGGTGGAGATGGAGCAAATGGCCAGAGGAGGAAGCAACAGCAAAGCAGACAGAGGAAGGTACATTTGTATGTGTGTGTGTGTGCGTGTGTGTGTGAGAGAGAGAGAGAGAGAGAGAGAGAGGCCAACTGCAAGAGAGGGTGAGAGACTTGGTGGGGGGTGGGGGGTGAGAGAGAGAGAGAGAGAAAGAGACAGAGTCAGACCACCCACCTGGAAGATTCAGACATGCAGGATTCACAGCCCATTCTCTTGACCTGCCACACCGCCCCAGCTCTGGGCAAGTCCCTCCCCAATTGTTCCGCCTTCTAACATGGAATGGGGGAGTGTGTGTGTGTGGGGTGGAAGGGGGGGGGGGGGGGGTGTACTAGCAGTAAACAGTGGGCCGAGCTTAACCCCTTCAGCGCACAATGGGGATGAATTGTGT
>JAODTR010006563.1:0-10736 GCA_025399935.1 Amblyopsis rosae | reverse complement strand
ACAACACAGCCCTCAGGTTCATGGGGGCACCCAAACCTCTCCACCACGATAAGGTGATGGTTCCCGGAGAGGTGATGGATGGACGTACAATTATAATGCTAATTACAGTACATTGATTTCTGCAGTGGTTGACAAGAAGCTTTTGATGGGAAGATCGACTGTATTGCACATGATTGCACACCATTAATGTACATATCCTATACTGGCTCCTGTGCTTTTACCATAAACCCCAGCGAGGTTCCCTAGAAGCAAATGAGCTGTTGAAAAACTGTGTGTGTTGACTATTTAAAAGTGTAGGCTAATGTTTTTCAATGACATACAGGTAACATTCTGTGTGGTAACATTTAACAAATGCTTGTGTCAAGTAATATTGGCTGCGTTCTTATTTTATTTAATCTTACCATGCACAAGTAATGACGTGCTGAGGATTTCACCCTTCTCACATTAGGACTGGACGATTAATGGGTTCAAATAGAAAAAAACATGTAACAGTTACTGTGTATTGGCAATACGGTACAACTTTTTTTCTTTCATCTTCATAATGCAATACGATATTACATTATCATGATGAGCATATTGGCCAATATTTTCTATAAACATTGTCATGCTCTTGAGTGATGGCAGCTAGGGTATAGGCTACTCAGAAACAATTTGCTGTCCCGACCCTATAGACAATATAAAGTAAAGGTAAAGGTGTTTTTATTGTCACTTACACACATGTGAAATGGATCCTCTGCATCTAACCCATCCCTCCAGGGAGCAGAGGGCAGCCGCTGTGCAGCGCCCGGGACTAGCTCCGGATAGAGGCCAGTGACACTGGTCAGATGGCACTGGCTGGTGAACCTGACATGTTTTTGCAAGTGGGGGAAACCGGAGCACCTGGAGGAAACCTATGCTGGGAGAACATGCAAACTCAGAAAGTATTTGCTGTATTAAAGAAGCTTCATTTGGACATGGACAGACTGATATGCTCTGCTGCTAACGTCAGTGTTGCATGGCCAACAGTGGCTTACATTAGCTGGGAAAAGCATAATTCAAAGTGGACTAGAGAGTTGGATTCTGCTGGACCACAGAGACAATAGAGGCTGGCGAACACTGCATAGAAGTGACTGTGTGTAGCCTATTTTCTTCCCATCTATTTATTTCTAAACTAGTGTTGAAGAAAGTTGCTTTTATGTGAAAGAAAATATTCAGAGCTTTTTCTCTTACTCTTAATTGGAAATATGATGAAAATATGTTTCTATAGCCTTGGTATGCTCACTCACTAAAGTAGTATTTTCCATTGCCATGGCACTTTGAACTCCTTTGTCAATTGAGTAGTACAGAAACGGTGAGTCAAAACACCACTGCAATAGCGGTGTTTTGAGATTACTCAGTGAATGATTGCATATTTTTTCTTGACATTTTAAGTGGAGGTCATTCATGTAAGCCAGAGCCATGGATCTGGTGTAAGCCATGCTGAAGTTAGGTTGCAAATACCTCTACAAACTAATACAAATAAAATGCCAATAGTTCTAAATGCCAGCCAGCCTAACCTCTGCCAAACAGAAAAAGAGCTCATTAACTAACTGCGACCCCATGTCGATGCTATATGTTATTACAGGGAAAGCGTGCATAGGCTACATATTAATATTAAACACAATAAAGAAAGAATACTTGTTTTATATATATCTGGCACAGTGTGTATTTATTCACAGCAATTAATTGACACTACTTTTACAAGAAAGCTAAATTCCTCTGCTCCAAACTTCTAAATTCACCATTATCCAGCACTAGCACAGGTGTAATTCTAATTACATCCACTCGGTGACAGTGTAGTCCGTGGGTAAAGTATGCTACCGAACAAATAAGACAATTTTATATACAAGAAACGATGCTAAAAATGTAAATCACACGTCCTTATCTCCATAAAATTATTAAATTAACATTAATTAATTAATTAATCAATCAATCATATATCTCTAACAAACTGAACGAATGAGCAGAATATTAAGAAAACACATCTTAACAGCTGGCTGCGATAATGTATCGACGAGGAAGACATTTTACATTGAAAAGAAAACGAAGAAGAAACTGTTATGCTAGCTTGCTAGCTTTCCTTTAGTTGCAATAATACATTCCTGACAGTGAGCACCAACATGCTTCTGCAGACTGTCAGACCGTGGCTACTTCGGTGCAGAAACGTAGCTTTGGCCAAAAGATCTTACTATGCCGATAAAGTAGCTACGTTGGGTTCCCAGCCAGACACGCAGTCTGCAGTCTATCAGGTGAGTTACCTTGCTAAGGCAGGTTGGCTGCCTGGCTCTAACGAATAGAACAAATAACATTGTTAATAATCAGTAATGATTATTATTATGAATGATTACTGAACAGTTAGCGTGTGTACGGCAATGGCGTGTAGATTAATGTAATTACGGTAACGTTAGCCAGTCCAGCACTGCAGATGGGAGGTCAACAACACCTTGACATGTTTACAAAAGTTCCTCAGCGTCTCTGGTTCCAAGAGCCCCATCGTTGGGTCACTGTCAAGTGCCATAGTGTTGCTAACTTGCAATAGTTCTAGAGCTACTGTATCTTAAAAACAAAGGCATCACCATTGGAACCCGAGGCATATGTAGAATAACTGAAACATAGCAGTGCAAAATAGACTATTTTATTTACATTTCCTTCTCATACTAGGCTAGTCTGCTCCTGGAGGAAATACTTTTACATGAGTGCAATGCCGAACATTGCCACTTGATGGCCTTACACTCACAGTAAACTAATGGTTGTGCTGTAGGCCTACTGTATGTTTTTATTGCTTCAGGAGAGACTTGTGAGGACACGCGTTTTAAACATAATAAAGTGGTCATGCATGGTTTTATTCATTTCACATTTATTTCTGCAATTCAGCCTCTGCTTATTGTTTCATTTTCTGAAATAAGATTAACTGGAAGATTTAAGGCTTAACATTGAAACACTGTGATGTGAATGTGATTCAGATGATAATGTATCTGTCTGGTTCTAAGTATAGTTCTAGGTATTGTGCAGGATTCTGAAACCTAATTGACATAATCTGAGGGTTTAAAATAATTGCCTCTTCTAGGAAAATTATGAGCATATGCAAGTGCTTGTAGACGAGCTGCGAAGTCGAACAGGGAAGATTAAACTGGGTGAGTTTTATGACACATCACTAATTATGCATTATCTATGTTTAAAATCGCCTTATGATTAATTTAAGCAAGTAGAAATCTGGCAGAACTTGGTATTAGTAAGGCTAATGAAACATTCATGTATTCAGTATTCCAAGGTTTGTGTTTGCTTAATGCTTCTGGACAGTCTCAGTCTGGACACTGCCCCCTGCTTGTTGTAATGTCAACTGTAGCTTTATTTGATTGTTTTTGTTTTCAATAAATGGGGGCGGAAGAAAACTTTCAGCAGCCACAAAAAAATAATGATGATGATAATGATTAAAAATAGTTTTTATTATAATAATAAATTCAATTTATATTGCGTTATTCTTAGTGCTAAAAGCCACTTTACAGAGAAGAGCTCAAAGGTAAAACAGTAATAATTAAGACAATAGTAGGAAGGAGAGAGCTGGATGAGATGAGATGTGGTTTGAGAGCCTGTCTGAATGGTTGCAGGGCTGTCGATGTGGTAACTGAGGAGGCCCTGTTGCCCCAGGTTTGGAGCTTGGCCACACGATGTCTTTTGACCGCTTTATGTATTCTTTGTGGAGGAGAGAAAGCCAGGAACCTTCTGCTGTTTGGTCACATGATGCCTTATGACTTGATGTTTCTGACTCAGGTGGAGGCGAGAAGGCCAGGAACCTTCACACGTTGCGCGGGAAGCTGCTGCCCAGGGAGCGAATAGACAAGCTACTGGACCCAGGGTAGAGAGCTGTCTCTCATTACTAGTGAAACTAGTTGGCAGTGACCAGTTAGCAATGACTTGCTACTGGTGACTGTTCATAGTATTGTGTTACTAGTAATTTGTTACTGTTGATGGTTACTAGTGACTAGTTAGCAATGACTTGCTACTAGTGCCTTGCTACTAGATAGTGTCTAGATTCTAGTGACTTATTATTAATAGTTAGCAGTTACTTGTTACTAGTGACTTGATTCCAGTGATTTGTTACTAGTAACTAGATTCTAGTGTCTTATTATTAATAGATATTACTCAGGAGACCTAGGTGGTGTAGTGCAAGCGACTTGTTTTGCCAAGCAAGAGTCAACACTTTTCATGCCTTACTGGGGAAACTGATGTACAAATTTATCGGGAGGCTAGACAATTGTCAAAACTCCATTATCATGCTTTTGTCAACCCCATGTTTTAGTACTGTACGTTACCAGTCAACTATGTGGAAACACTGGTATAACTGCCTTTTATAATAAGAGGGAATGTTCCCTTTTTTAATCAATTTTTTACATCATTTTTGATGTATACATTGTATTGCTGTCTATCTGTTTGTTTTCTAATGGACCTTGAGTCTGATAATAAAAGTTGATTGATTGAATAGTGACTAGTTGTTGGTGACCAGTTACCGGTGACCTGTTGGAATGCTGTTCAAACTAACTGTCCAGGTTGTTGAATCCTTGCTGCTCATTGTGTTTTGCCACAGGGCTGCTGTTTTTTAATTCACATATTATCCTATTGCTTTTATTTCTTAAATGATAAGAGTAAGGGGGCTTTGGCAGTTCCCCTTTCCTTAATGCTTTACAGTGGATGATACAGCTTAGTTTTTCCCTGACTGACAGGAGCCCTTTCTTGGAGTTCTCCCAGTTCGCAGCCTATCAGCTGTACGGGAAAGAGGAGGTCCCGGCTGGTGGCATCATCACTGGAATCGGGCGTGTTTCTGGGTGAGGTCAATGCACACAATGCAGACTGTGATGGAGCGGTGTCCAACAGCTAGTAGTCAAATTCATAAAATGTCTCCTCACGGTCTGCTAGCTTTGTTCTCTGTGCGTGCTGATAAAATTAATCTGGTACTATGAACACAAACAAAGTGGTGCAGAGTGCACCTCACAACAATATCTTAGCCTTCGCAATGTGTTTCCAATGTGTGGGGCGGAGCTTTTGAGGAAGCGGCCCTATGGCATTGAAGGTAGAGGTGTTTTTGTTTTGTTCAGCAAGCATTCTAGAGAATGACTTACTGTATCGTTTTTAATCCAGTATGTGTGAAGTAAATGTATATTTCAAATACATCTGTCTATCTCTCGCTCTGATTCAGTTTTAATGCTGTTTCCTCTCTCAGTACTGTGACAAATGGATATCACATTGACACATATGGTTCCTTCTGTAGGGTGGAGTGCGTCATCATTGCAAACGATGCCACAGTCAAAGGAGGAACGTACTACCCCGTCACGGTGAAGAAACACCTCCGTGCACAGGAAATAGCCCAGCAGAACCATTTGCCATGTATATATTTAGGTGAGCCATCTTCATGCGAAGGAGAAACCATGGAACATGCAGTAGTGGGGCAGGATAGTCTAGTGGTGGTCTAGGTGTTGGACTCCCAGCAAGGATGTCGTGGGTTTGAATCCTGGAGTTGATCCACCTGTAAGCATCCATGAGCAAGATATGACCTACTGGGGGGGGGGATCATTATCCTGATTATTTTGGTCAATATTTAAATCACGATTATTTATCACGATTACTTATTGACTTTGGAAAGATGGTGCAGTTACTGCACTTAAAAAACAAATCAACAGTGAAAACAACTTTATCAATCAACAGTGAAAACAACTTTGCCTGTGAAATTTCCCACAATACTTTATACTGATTTCAATGATTGTGAAACGTAATATGCAAACTAACTTTTTATTATTCTCGAATACATTCTTTTTGTGATTGTAATTAGCTGAAATTGAAATTTCCATTAAAATGCGATTAAATGCACAGTTCTAGCCTAACATTGTAATTGTACTCTTTGTAAGCGGCTTTGGATAAACGCGTCTGCTAAACGGACCTAATTGTGTCTTTGTAATGCGACAGTCAGCTGGACCGTGATTGTTTTAAGACGTGTGTCCACTGTAGTGGATTCCGGTGGTGCCAACCTACCCAGACAGGCTGACGTATTTCCAGACAGAGATCACTTTGGGCGTATTTTCTTCAACCAGGCCAGACTATCTTCAGAGGGAATGGCACAGGTAATGTTTGGACAGTCTCACTGTAGCTCACTTGGTGGTGGTGTAATCACTTCCTCTTGATAGAATACTTTAATTGACGTAAAGGTCCTCTACAGTATATAATATTTTATTCATTAGCGATGTAACGTTTTACGGAGTAATTGTGTCCTGAGCAGAGATTTACATCAGTCTGTTGTAATAAGGCTGTCAAGCGATTAACTTTTTTTTTTAACCATATAATTAATTACAAGCTTTGTGATTAATTAATCTAATGAATCTATATTCATTAGATTAATTCAATTTAGCCCTTTGCTCCATTTTATTTGTGACTAGTTTAGAGGGCAATGCCATCTTGACCGTATAACTCTTCAGGAGGGATGCACAATACATCGACTCAGTATCGTTGGCGCAATATCATATTGAAAATTTTGCAGGAAGTCCAATATTCAGTTTATTTAGTGGAGAGGTGCGTCCGTTGGCTGTTTGTGTTTGATGTAGACAGAACAGTAAGATGTGTGGCTGAGGAAGCTAATGACACAATAGAGGTGGAAGAGGAAACATTAGTGGCCAAAAGGAATGCCTCCTCAGTAGCTTGGAATGACTTGTGTTGTTTTGATGTTATGAATATGTTTTGATGCATTTTCCCATAACCTTTGTGTTTTTACTTATGTTTAAAAATATCTAAATAAATATCGATATTGCAGTTTTCATGATCAATATCAAATTTTTTCAATATTGTGCACCCCTACTCTTCAGTCTGGCATTAGAAAATAGATTGATCTAGATTCCAGACAAAATCGGGTGCTATAGCGTGCCACCTAGTGGCAGGGTAGATCATAGAGCAGACCTTTTTAAGATTTGTTTTTGTTAGGGTGTGTCAGCAGTGTTTACTGGTTGGAATGTTTATGGTTCACTTAGTAAGTAGTTACCATTGCACCATCCTTGAGCACACATCTCCACAGAGCTCCCACAGAGGCAGCAAAAAAAAAAGATGAAGTGTAATTTAGAAAAATTACACTGTACAGAGAAAAAACTGAGTGCTCAATGTGTCTCCAGTCATGCGTGAGTGGATTTGATAATTTCTTCCATTTTCATTCAGCCTCAGAGACACAAGTGTTGACATGTTCTTTTCAGGGCTGTTTGTGAACGGCGAATCAACACTTGGCACTTCTAAGGTTAGCTTTGGCGGTGTGAACGATAACCAAACATAGGACCCTGCACGGCATTCGGCCAGTGCTTATACTTCTCACACTACTCTCCCAAACTGTACCAAAATATACACTATGTGCGTCTAGTTTTACACATTTGCTCTGCCTGGACACCCTTCACATTCTGTTCCACTGTCATTCTCCACCCCCATCTCCCCCCCATCTTTTTTTTTTTTTTCCCCCAGATTGCCGTGGTGATGGGCTCCTGTACAGCCGGGGGGGCGTACGTCCCAGCTATGGCCGACGAGAGCATCATCGTTCGGAAGCAGGGAACCATCTTCCTCGGAGGACCCCCGCTGGTTGTTACAGGCCTTCATTGTTAACACAAAGTGGCTCGCACCGCTCACACAACCGTAGTATTACCAGAGTAGTAACGCTTTGCTTCACAATCTGTTTCAATGTGTGGGGCGCTGCCGCGGAGGGATATTGTTTTGATTTGAGCTAGCAAGCTAGCGAGCGAGCATGCGTTCTTGAGAATGACTAACCCTGCCTTTAATGTTCTGTGTGTATGTCTAAGGTGAAAGCCGCCACTGGGGAAGAGGTTTCTGCTGAGGATCTGGGTGGTGCGGACCTCCACTGCAGGTGGGGCATGAGCCATCACGTCAGCGTCTCTCGTCCATGTTCTGCTGGAGTTAAGGCCGTTGTACGCCGCACGGGAGGCGGAAGCTGCTCCTTGTGCTTTTGACGTGCTTTTGCGTAGAGTGCAATGGAAATGCATCGTAGCAGCAGGGGAAACACTACACATCGTAATTTACAAGGAAACACTTTGCTTGTCTCTTAGTCCCTCTGCCGTAGCCTCACCTGACCTCACCTCACCTGACCTAACCTGACCTCGTGAGCTTCTGTTTGCCACAAGAATCAGCCTGAAGAGCTTCAAACCCTCGAGCCTTTAGTCTGACGTAACAACTGAACTGACCAATCAGCGTTATAGTGTTAGCTATGGGCGTGGATTAGGTGTGACGACAGAGGAAGCATCTATGACAAATGACAGATGGTTCATCCAATCAACTGCCTAGTAGCTTTTAAAAGTTCCCCAGATGGACCTGTGTCCAACTATCCATGTGGCGTGTCAGGTTACCCTTGCCCCACCAATTACTCGATCCGACAGTTGTAAATATCTGTTTATATAACGCCCGGCTTGTTGTCATAATATGTTTATATTTATATTGTGCTATCAATGCAGTACAACATATATCATTAGCATATTTTGAGAGTGCTCAAATCCGTCAGCGATGTGCGGGCTGTCTGCAGAGCATAGATAGAAGTAGCTGTGAAGATGCTTACTCTTGAGTTTTGCGTGCAATGTGGAACGCGCTTTGCTGTTCGGTTGGGCTCTTAACATGGATCTGTAAACATACTCGGACAGACAATCATGTGAAAAAGAAAGTAAGCCTCTTTGAATTCTATGGTTTTATATATCAGGACATAATAACAATAATCTGTTCTTTAGCAGGTCAAAAAAAATTGTAAATACAACCTCAGATGAACAACAACTCATGACACATTAGACTTAACACATAAACCCAAATTAAAAAGCAATGGGTGGAAAAAATAAGTACTCCTTTACTAATTCCATAGGAATTAAATAGCTAAGTAGCAGAGAGATGCTGCTAATCAAATGCCCTTGATTCATTGATTATCAGCAAGTGTGACCACCTCTATAAAAACCAAGGTTTTATCAGTTTGCTGGTCTGGAGCATTCAGGCGTGTGTTAACACAATGCCAGGGAGGAAAGACATCAGCAATGATCTTAGAGAAGCAATTGTTGCTGCCATGAATCTGGGAAGGGGTATAAGTCCATCATTCTACAGTGAGAAGGTTTATTCAAAAGTGGAAGGCATTCAAGAAAATGTCAATCATCTCAGGAATGGAAGTCCCATCAAATTCACCCCAAGGTCAGACCGTGCAATGCTCAGAGAAATCCGTTTACAGGCATCAGTTAGCGTGTTAAAGTGCATGGCAGTACAATTAGAAAAAGACTGAACACACATGGGTTGTTTGAAAGGGTTGACAGGAGAAAGCCTATTCTCTCTGCAAAGAACCTTGCTTAGGTTACAAAGTTGCATCTGAGCAAACCACAAGACTTCCTATCCTTTGGACAGACGAGAAACCATAGAATACTAAGAGGGTGTATTTTCTTTTTCACATGACTGTATAATCAGACATAAAATCTGCAATCTTATGAATTATTGATATATTATCATATTTACTCTGAATTAACTGAAAGGATTCTCTGTAGGGTATTATAAACCAAAATGGATGTGTTGCATTCCCCAGGAAGTCAGGCGTTACTGACCACTACGCTTTAGACGATCATCACGCTCTCCACTTGGCAAGGAAGGCCATACGCAACCTAAACTACAAGAAGAATATTGAGGTGGGTTCAGTGACTATCACTAACAAGGTGATCTTATGTAATTTATGTATACTTTTTGTATTTTTATTTTAAATGTGCTATTCTTATTCATCACCTACAATGTTCAGTATTAAAATGTTGAATGTTTGCACAAAAAACATTAAAAGAGAACCTATATCGTTTGCTGAAGTTGAACGTACCTCAAGACCGCAAATGGCTGACGTGGGATTTATTCTGTATTTGTGCAGGTCACCACAGAGCCCACCGAGACACCCCTGTACCCGGCAGATGAACTATACGGCATCGTTGGAGGAAATCTGAAGCGCAACTTTGATGTCAGAGAGGTATGCAAGGGAGAGGCATCCATGAACAGGGTTCCAACAGCTGATGTCCCAAAAACAAAGCAGTTATTAGACTACTAGTACGCCATGGGGTAGTTTATCATTTGTCATTCATGTTCACAGGGCACTATAACGCTAAATAAATGCTTGAGCACCCTTATAAATGTGTCATTAGATGTGCTTCGGGAATGTGCAATTCCAATGAGACATCATGCCAGAGTCAGACTATAGTGTGCCGTACGGTACCGTACAGCAGGGAGCTTGTCCTATTTTCAAACCAGAAAACAATTGTTAAAGGTAGGCTACAGTAAGACATCGTCAAATATGCATTCGCCTTTAGTATCGTTACTGGCTATGTACTTGGCTGTTGTAACTGTTTAATGCTTATTCTCTAATGGCCAGAATAGCATTTACAGCCAGTGTGATCTCATGTTGTGAGTACTGGTAGTACGGCACAGTATCCTTGACTACAGAAGTAGAGAGACAGATTGGCATGGTAGACTAATTTAGCAAGAAGCACACTGCAAATATTAGGAATACGAGAGAGAACGTCTTATGGTCCACAAGCTACAAAAGTTTGTGGAACGTTTGCAACCGTAACCAATGTCTTATAGGAAGAGATTTTGTGGGGGGGTCACATCATCATCAATCAATCAATCAATCTTTATTCATATAGCACTTTTCATACAAATTCATGTAACACAAAGTGCTTCACACTACG
>JAODTR010006562.1:0-10736 GCA_025399935.1 Amblyopsis rosae | reverse complement strand
AATTTAAAAAAATAGAAGTGGGTGCCTGTTTTCTGTTAACTTAATTAATGGTCGTTTCTATATCCATTACATACACAATGCAAACAAACAGGTTAGTCTAATGCAAATAGTATCCTTTATCATAATGGCACCCAATAGTGTGTTTGTGAGTATGTCATTAGCTTCCCCTTTAAGAAGCATGGTGACAAGAAGCCTTTAAATGAGGAATACATGTGACTTTCCATCATTAGCGGAACGGACACGTTCATTCAGGGTGGCGTTTAGCATTTTGCCTGAGGCTTGAGGATGCCCTAAAAATGCAACACATAATGTTTGCAGAGAGCTGTGACCTTCTTCTACAGAAATGTTAATAGTCTACAGTACGATATAAATGAATATGCGGTGAAAATGATCTTAATTAGGAAGGAACTCATTTTTGTTTGCCACCAGCCAAGTCACCAGCCTACCAGTCCAACATATCACATCCTATAATGACTTCCATTGAATTAGATGTATCGATAAAACTTTAAACGTACACCGCGAACAGTGAGTAGAGGTGAATGTTATAAAGTTACAGTCTTGGACAATGTTTAGAAAAAGTATAACCCAAAAAAATGTTTGACTTATTTTTCGAATTAAGACCCCTGTGAGGCACTCCAATGTTGCTCAGGGGTATCCAGTTTGCTTTAATTATTCTTGAGAGGTGCCTGTTAGCTTGACTGTAATCCACTTATGGTGGACTTCATTTTGTGAACTTAAAGGTAAAGTAAGCTATTGCAAGATAAATGCTGAGCTTTTACACTGTTTGTCAAATTCAACAAATATCTCCTCACATTTCGCTAGTTTACCGTTCTCTGTGCGTGTTGAAAACATTATCAGATACTTCTACACAGCCCTGGCTCTGTAAATAGTAACATAAACAAAGTGGTGCTCATGTAAACAAAGCCACAGCACTACGTATTGCTTCACAATGCATTTCTACTGTATGTGTGAAGCGCCCCCCCGAGGATGGCGGAGCGATACTGTTTTGATTTGTGCTCGAAGTTAGCAAGAATGACTAACCCTTCCTTTAATTTACAAAGGCACATGTCTGATATTAACTCTACAACACAATGAAATGTGTGAAAACTGAAGGTGTCTGAATACTTTCTGAAACCACTGAATCTGGGACAAGGGAATCTGTGGGAAACAATGGATATTGCTTATATTTCCATTTGTGTATACTATAAATACATGTAGATATGTCTATAGTGTAGACTAGACAAGCTAGCGTTTATCTACACATTTGAACCAATTTAGTTTCAGACCCAATGATTGATAAATGTAAGAATTATACTATAGTATAATCAAAGTTGTTATCAAAACTTCCAGAGTTGGTGTCATTTCACTATACATTTAAAGGTAATTTCACATTTTCCCAAATTGAAACATGTTGAACAAAAATGTAAAATTGATAACAAGTATACTGTATTTGTATTTTGCCTTAGTGATTAAATCAATAATGAAATTTAATTGCCTGTTTTCACCACAATAGAGTTGACAATTTTAAAGTAAACATTAGTGAGCAGGCAATCTGAATCTAAACAAAAACCGTATCACTTCATCCATATAAGTAATATCACACATGCCTAATATCAGCATGGCTGTGGGAAAATTAAATTCATATCAATACATTATACTGTATAGCAATAATAATAATTAGAGGCCAATTATCTTGATGTTTTCATTTATACGGCTCTGCCAAGAAAGTAGTTCCCTCAGGTTTCTATAAGAATATGTTGCCAAGCAACACAAAAGCACTGTAATAATGCTTGGCTATACCCACAAGCAATAGAGTATCATAGCCTACTCATTTATCTGGAAGTTTCCATTCATTGTGCAGCCAGTGAAGTGCA
The DNA here is from genome assembly GCA_025399935.1 of Amblyopsis rosae. NCBI lineage: Eukaryota > Metazoa > Chordata > Actinopteri > Percopsiformes > Amblyopsidae > Amblyopsis > Amblyopsis rosae. Next base: position 8,862 of record JAODTR010006562.1, on the reverse strand, counting down.
AGTGCTATGACCGTCCCTTTATATACAGTATCATGACACACAGCATGAAATAAAATATAGTCCAAATTGCATTGAGCACTCCCACACAACAACTTACAAGCCATGACCCACACATAAGTTAGATGACAGTCAAGTTGCAATAGCCCATCTAGAATTCTGGCAAGAATCAACAGCTACATTGACAAACCTTTTAAAGTGGAGTGATACCAGTGCCATTATCAGGATACATCAGCACTCATAGAATGCCTCTTGTCCAATCAAATTGCTCAGCTGGAACTAACTGTTTTACAGGTATAATGCTGATTAGATCACTGGCTTCAAGGGAGATTTATGTTCCGACAATAACAAAGTAAATGGAGAGCATAGAAGTTAATTCCACAAATGTACAGAATTACATTGTGCACTTTAAAATGCTAATTTGTCGAGGTGGAAATACATCTGTGCAGTAACACTGCTGCAGCAGCTAAGATAATCAAGTTGCTTGTTCGTGATGACATATTTTCCCCGCACAATAATTGACACATTCCTGAAGTGCAAGCGAGGCATTAACTCATAGACGCAAACCCTATGTATTTATTGACAAAATCTTCATCAGGCTACAGTTCATTAGAATATGCTCTGTTTTCCATTTTAATTATTGGCCCTGGAGGACCTAACATGACAGGATCTTTAATCACCGGAGACAGAGGTTCTGCTGGCAGAGGACACCTTGCAGTCATGCAGAGTACAGAATGTGTCTCCTGAACAGATCCACTGGATCTCCCTGAGTACACGTGTCACATTGCCTCGATAATTAACAATGGGATGTTTCAATTACCGCTGGGCAATCAGGAAAGCGATACCAGCAGGTGGCGACCCGTGGCAACTCTCATCACACTTCACAACCAGTGCGTGAGCAGAAACGCTGACAGTCAGCCATCTCACCTCAACGTATAGATGGGCAGGAGGGGTTACTGCAACATTCCGAAAAAAAAGAAAAAAAAAAAACCTAACCACCTAAGCATTCAAAGGAGGAGGCTCTGGACTCGGCTCAGTGGAGCAAGGAGGCACGTAGAGTTTCCGTCGCCAGACTTTCTTTTGCTGTGCATGCACACTGTCCCTCGTACATTTCAACACTGTGTGGTTTTCCTTGGTGAAGCTAATCTTGCTAAACTAGTCTAAACCTTGTGTAAATCTACTACTGATATCGGTTATCGTTGGATAACCAACACTTGCAGAGCAGTCCATTGCAGAGGCTATATATTTAGGGCCTCATGTACATAAGCGGGCGCAGTGTAAAATCTTAAAGTCCCTGATGTAGCTCCATAGAAAATGGATTGTGTTTAATACACATGTAAATTTCAGAAAAACTAAGTCCCCGACTGAGCGCGCGATGTTGGAGTTTACCCTGGTAGACGAGAGGGTCGCCTCCCTGCGTCTACGGGTTGTGGAGAGCGGGGTCTCTGACTGTAGTTCGGAGTATTCTGCCTTCCTGGAGACCCTGAATGAAGTCCTGTATGAGGCTCCAGTAGGGGACTCCATAGTTCTACTGGGCAATGATGGAGACACCTGGAGAGGAGTGATTGGGAGGAACGGCCTCCCTGACCTTAACCCGAGCGGGTGTTTGTTGTAAGACTTCTGTGCTAGTCATGGACTGTCTATAACAAACATAAGGATGCTCATAAGTAGGGCTGCACAATTTGACCTACAATCTAAGTCACAGTTAATTGAACGTACCTCGATTAAGATTAATGAAGTGTTTTTTTTTCCTTCGTTTTTTTTTGCTTTTGTTTGAGTCCTGCTCCATGATGCCTCCTTTCAGCCGACTAGACGGGCGGAGTTACGTGAATACAACATAGAAATATAACTATATGGAGATGGATGGATGAATGGATGGACCCTGTTAATAGTATGTGGCTTTAATGGAAAAGAAGCATTAGATGCTTCACATCAATGTGCGTGGATACAGCACATTTAACTTTTTACTTACGTAAAAAATGAGTAATTCGTCTTTGCACATGTCTAGGTGTCAGATATACAAAGGTAATTGACTTTAACTCCTTGTACGGTACTTTAAGGTGGTGTTTGCGTAAACCATCACCTGGTTTGTATGCTGGATCACAGACTAATACGTGTGTGTGTGTACGTACTACGGTATATATCCTTTACCACCCTGAACTAGCAAAGACTGCACTCTTTTGCTCTGTACATATGAAATGCCTCCTTTCAACACCATTCTTGGTAAAGTCAGTGCCAATATAATCAAAGCTGGTACTAGGATTTTCAAATGCAAGATCTTTTCACTAACTATTAGATGCTGGCTATTTTTGGGTAAGTCATCCAAACTGACTTAAAGTTAAGAAACTTGATGCCACTAGTCTAAGCCATCAAGCGTAAAATCATATTAAATACAAGTGCAGGTGATTTTAATAAATTATTATTATTTTCTTATCATTTTTTTTTTCAAAACGAATAAGCGCATCATCTGTAGACTTTCGTTAAGCCCAGATCCTAGTTGAAGCGGCGGTATTGCCTTAGAAGTGGAACACTAAAGCTTTGAGAACACCACAGCCTCCTGCTCTCGCATAGCTTCAGGGGACAACACGTTGCTGATGCACTTTCCCGTGCGAAGTGACAATCTTGACAGAATAGAAATAATGGCAGCCCTAAACAGAGGACTATGGATCTGACAAACATTTAGATGCTATCTCCCTGTTGCAGTGAGTAACTGCGGCACCATGCCGGGCACAACAGTGTTGCCACTGGCAACAGCAGTCACACGCCTAATCCTGTTGGACAGCAATAGGCCCCATCAAGCGCAGGTCCACATCTGAGTAATTGACAAAAAGGGGAAAAATAATGAACAGGAGATAAGGAACAAGGTTTTTTTTTAATCTATTTTGCTTCTACTGAGACAATTGCAGCTGCAGCTATTGTGTCATGCACACTCCAGAAAAAGGCTTTGGCTCCAAAAGTCCCACGATCTAAAAATGTTTATAAAAAAAGGAAAGAAATGTTTACCCACTGCAGCCTTTATATTACACAGTAGGATTTATTGTTTTTCAGGATTAAGACAATTAACGCAAGGATTCAAACTTTAATTAATTACAGTTTTCTTTTTCTCAGCACTGACTTATTTAACATATGCTGTTTTTGATTAATATAAACAGCATTAGCGGTTGGTCACGAGCAACAACACAGCTGCTTGAGTGTCATCAAGGAAACCACATTCTACAGCTGTCTAGGGTAAACTGCATGGCACTTTGGCATTACTTATGACCCATGCTTATTCTTCATGTAAAGCCCATTGACCCTAGCTGTAAGGTGCTCACCTGGCAGTGGCTGTTTCTCAATTCCAAGAATGCTAGGCACGCACTTACGTTCTTGAGAGGTACGTTTTTGCCTGGGTGTCCTTCTGAGAGTGGTCTTGCACGCGAGGACAGATCTAGATTGAGATGCCATATTTTTGTTCGTTCCATTGCGCAATGCCCAGGGATGGCACCGCTGAGCGCTTGACAGCCTGCGGGGTATCATGGCTGTCCCGGCCTGTAGGCGGGACCTCACATCCTACGAAATCGTTTAGCAAATTTGAAGCTTGACGCCATCTTTATAAATAGACCGCAGATTTGATATTTAAACATGTATAATCTCACTTCAAAAACCCTTAAAACAGCATTTCGTGACACAATAACAGTAGTATTTCGAAAAGTAGCTAGTAGCTAGCATTGGTGTGTGTTTTCTCAACTGCCACTGCCGCTTGTTGATTTGAAATGCATGCTGGGATATTCCACGGACAAGTTCACACAAAAGTCCCCACTGGATGCATCCTTGATAAAAAACCGTGAATCGAGAACACTTCTGGTATATTTGATCCGTTCTTGGCTAGATGAATTGGAACTTGGCTGTGAATGATGACATTTCACAAGTCCGCAAAAATGCAAGAACAGAAAAGAATGCACATTGAGAAACAGCAGTAATTTTACACCCATATGTTCCTGCCTAATTATTAATAAGTCCACACACATGACACGAGTTGCACATTGTCACAAAAAGGGAGGTGCCACCCATCGACGCAACCCCAAATGTTACATGTGTCACCTTGGGGTGGAGGTGGGAGGATGGGCTTGAGATCACAAGAGTTTCCATCGTCAACAAATGTTCACTTGTTCAATCGCTGGGAAGGTGCCTCGCTCATTCATTTACGTCGGTGGACATTTCATGCAGAGGCCTGCATCATTACTGCATCTGTCCTCTCTCAGCTCTGGTGTTCAACCAGGGGAGCAGGGTCTGACTCTAGGCTTGAAGCAGCCATGACGTGTGGTGATGGGTGGTACTGCAGCCTATAGGACCAACTGCAATACACACTCCATTCATAAATTAATTATCTGTTTAACTGCTCCGCAAAATGTTTTTCAAGTGCCACACTTGGTTCATATGGTGCTTAATAATATTATATCGGTGCTTATGTACATATATTTTTTCTAACAATGTCAATAAAGCCAGTTGAATGACATTTAATGACAAATGATAGTTTGTCATGACTTAATAATCACACAACATAGACAAAAAGTCTGTATTTTATGCTGTACTACGACGCACATGCACAAGGTTTGAGGTCGGGATCTCCAGTGTCGCAGGTTGCAACGTAATCTGTTTGTACTGCGCATGTGTCCAAAGAGACACTTTTACAATATGGTGACACCCTCAACTAGAAAATTGCGCCTCGTTGCGACAATGAACAAATACTTGGTAAGATCAAGCCGCCATTTTCTTCACCGTGTCTATCTAATAATAAGTCTATGTGTTCCACCCATATATGTCTGCTGCTCTATCCTGGCACTCTTACGTTTGATCTGCAAGACCAACAGTGCCATTCCTCTGACTGCCCTAGTTTCTCAAGTATCAATTAATTGGCAAAACTCAGTAGCAGACCAGGAAGATAAGTGAGAGTTGGTGCATTAGCACAGCATTAAAGCCTCAATATTTTGAGAGAGTCAAATTCAACATGGTTGTTTACTACAAATATACAAGTGGTTTGCTAATTACCACTTAAAAGGAGGTCGAGCATGCTAATACATTTCAGGTTATATCTCTGTCGCGTGCTTCCCCTAGCCTTGCGAGACCATCCTGATCCCGCAAGCTTTAATTTCGCTTGGAAAGCCTCGGAATCATTTTGAATGTGTCCGAGTAGCTACTGAACTTTCCAATCAGCATCGTGTTTATAGCTATAAGGGTGTGGTTTAGGTGTGCCGACCATGGTGCCGACAGCGAAAACAAAAGTGTTTATACAATCAACTGCCAAGTATTTTTTTGAAAGTACAGCCATTCACAAACAGTTTCAATGTACGGCTCCCCAGATGGACTTGGGACAACAATTTATCTGGCATGTCAGGCTTCTCATTTTGTCACCCATCAAACTATATATGCTAACTAAAGCTTCACAATCTTAGCTATTCAGGGAAATGCTTTTAGACTGCAGGTCATGGTCCCAATATTGACATGTTTGAATGGAAACTAAATAGCTAGTGTAAAAAAAAAATAAAACAATTCTGTTGTGATTATGAATGAGAGAGGATGTATTAAAAACAAACCCCATTCATTCAACTCATCGTTTAACCAAGGATCTTATTTAGTACAAGCCACCAAAGTACTAGTAGTAAGGAAATAGAGCATCTCATCAATATTGCAATGTTTTCATTTTGTTCCTATATTATGATATGGTATTATTATGATATTAATGATATTAATCAAAGTGGACAGATGGCGCAATGTGCGTGTCTACCAGTGCTCTTAGGGATCAAGCAACAATTTTGCACTTCACAGCAACTGTCTCTTAAGAAGGTCATCCATTAAGTTATGTGAGGCTTTAAAAGCCTTTTAATGTATTATGAAATAAATTTTAAAAAGAGGAAGCACGTGCATATCATTCTTTGCTAATTATGTTGTGAAATAATCACATTACAGTATATTTTCTCATGCTGATATAGAAACAGTTATTAAAATATCACCCTTAATAATGTATTCTCCAACTAAGTGTTTTCTCCGGGTTATAAAATACAGGTGTGCTTGAAACACTTTTTATTAATCTAAGGACAGGAAAACACTGTTGACCTTGAATTACCCCCTAAACTGTGTTCACATTGCTGAATACCTTGCCCATTTTTATGTAGATTTTAAACAAATTTAGCCCTTTGTCATCGCATTGAGTAAAATATTTGGGGGATCATCTACTGCTCTGATTTAATGATGCATACTGAAATCTTACGAGAGTCACTTATGTCTCATAAAAACCCTGGACAAAGCTGTAAAATCAATGACCTGTTTTGTTACGTAATGAGTAGCTCAACTGTGGAAAGATTGGGTCTCTATAATTCTTATGCTCCACCCATTAAAGTATAAAGTTGGCTGTGAGGAGAAATAAGTTGTTTAAACTGCATATGACCTGCGTATTATTTATGATTATATTAATTTATGATTATATTGATTTTCTATGGATTTGTGATTAACACCATCCAACACTGTAAAGACAGAAATGCTGTAAAGTTGGACACATTCGCCACAATTGACAATTCACTTATATTTTATTTCTCAATGTTTTAAAGTTTTAAAAAACAGCACAGCAAGTTGAGCACTGTGTATGTGTGATATCACTGCGATATTAAAACTGCAATGATTGGTATGGTAGTTTTATATTGTAGGGCAAGAGGTGAAAGGGAGAAAAAGGTATAAAATTAACCAAGGGAAAAATGAATATGAGGCAGGGCAGTGAAACTGATAGCATTATTTAATGTGTTGGTGCCCGTCTTGGGAAGAAATTTAATCTAATGTGAAGTTTCTAAAGTTTCGTAACTGGTTTGTTGGAATTACAATATGAATACAAATTAATGAGTATAAGTCTGAGCACCATTTGTATAAACAGTTGGAATTAAAAGTTGACTCTAAAATTGGAATATTGTACACACACGATATATAGATCGATGGCAGTTTACACTTCTGTTTATTTCTGACATTATTTATAAGAAAAATAATGCAAACATCCTTAATCAGGTGTGCCGTTCTGTGACTGATGTTTGTAGTAAAGCTGTACTTTTAAAGAATGTGTGTATTATGTATTCCATCCCACACCTGCAAATCCATAAACATTAAGACTTGGTCTAGCTGTCCTTATTGAACTATTTTACCCGTGTGGTCCACTTATCCTCCTTAACTCCACCACAGTCAACTCGGCAGATGGATTGAAAATAAAAACAAATGGGGAAAGAGACAGGCCTGACGCTAGCATGGGAAAAAACAAAACATGGCATGGATCTTTCTCCTGATTGGTCTATGGACTCTCACTGTTAAAGCATTGAGCATGAAGTTCCTTTTTTTTGTTTTAGTTTTATTTTCTCCCCCGGAAACATTTCATTATCTAATTTGGACAGCAAACCATGGATTTGCTGTCCAGTAGCAGGATATCGAGAAATAATATGTATACAGTAATTGCCTCCACACAATATTGATTCAGACAAGGTAAAAAAAAAAATTAATAAGAGTGCAATCATGTTTATTGAGAGCATGTTGACCGCTAAGCTAAAATCAAAAACTCATTAGATATCCCATTGACCTTGTCCACTTATTAAATGTTTTATGCAACATCTATTTTAGGACACATTCATTCATCACGTTGTATTGTTTTTCCCAATTATGTTATTAAATCTTCTTAATATTACTTAACCTTATATCTCTTTACTTTTCTTTTTTCTGAATGAGATAGTGATATCATTGTCTTATCACCTTGAATGTCTCATTAATAATTATAATGGGCCTTGTGTCAGTATGCAAAACGTTTCTGGGCAGTTGGTGAAGTTAGCATAAATAATCAGGTAGCCCAAACAGCCGCACCCCCCAAGAGAAACACACATGAAAGTGATAAAAGCGTACACCAAACTGAAAACAGCGGGGTTCAAATCGACAACTCATTAAAACATCCCTGAGCAGTGCACTTTGCTAACCACAGGGTGAGCTGTGAGTTTCCCTGAAGTTCTTTAACTCACTCACACACTTCGAGAGGGATGAATCACCATGTAGAAATCATGCTGTTAGTATTTTTGGGAACACAAGCACAAAATGTTTCCAAATATTGCTGTTTTTGATCAGGATGACAAATGAAAAATGTTACATGGCTCAATATAAAGGCCCTTCAATGTCATCCAGTACACAGGAATTACCGTTCCAATGAACAAAAAATACAAGCTTTGAAGTAAAGGCCGTTATGCCCTTGCTAACCCCCTCCATTCTGCTCCCTCGCTACGCTAGCAGGTGACCTGAATTATAACGAGAATATTATTTACTGGATTGGCAATGTAAAAATTAATGTTGCAAAAATCCCCTTTCTCCAGTTGGATTGGGAAGTCTAATGAGGCTTTACTGATAAAGCGCTGATGGCTCAGCAGAGGAGGCCTGCGCTCCTGGAGTAATGTCAAATGTCCTCCGCTGCACTTGCATGTACGGCCATTAGAGTCATTTACACATTTTCATGACCGCCTGCCGCTGAAGAAGATGTCTGCATAGTGGTAAAAACGCTGCGGAAAACCCACAGGAATATATATATATATATATATATATACACGGCAGCCCTGGTAGGGCTTCATATGTCAGGAGCCTGAGCGTATTTTTACATGTTCAAGTGAGTGAGTGCAGGATGTATCTGCTTTTTGAGCTCTTAGTGCACATTAATGTATTGATTTTTAAGGTCATTTGGGCTATCAGAGAAACTTAAACGCCCACATGACAGCGCGGGATGCTTTGGAGATATATCATAGATCAGGGCTGTTCAACTCCGGTCCTGGAGGGCCGCACCCTGCATGTTTTAGATCTCTCCCTGCTCCAACACACCTGATT
>JAODTR010006561.1:0-10737 GCA_025399935.1 Amblyopsis rosae | reverse complement strand
CTTGCTGAAGCTGCTGCCCCCGCGACCCGACTCCGGATAAGCGGGAGAAGATGGATGGATGGATGGATGGATGGATACATACACACACTTACAGTATATTATATACCAGTATGTACATTTATTTTTCTGAGCCTCACAAATCTTTGGAAATGTAGGGGATGAACAGAGGCCTGCATGCCAGTGACAAGAAATAGTTTTCGGGAGGGATTTGGCAGCATTGTGACCGGAAGGCAAAGCTCTCGATCTTCCGGGCAATTCTCGTTCCTACCCTCACCTATGGTCATGAAGGGTGGGTCACGACCACAAGAACGAGATCCCGGCTACAAGCGACCGAAATGGGTTTTCTCAGGAGGGTGGCTGACGTCTTCCTTAGAAATGGGGTGAGAAGCTCTGCTATCCGTGAGTAACTCTGAGTAGAGCCGCTGCTCTTTAGCGTCGAAAGGAGTCAGTTGAGGTGGTACAGGCATCTAGTATGGATGTTCCCTGGGCGCCTCCCTTGGGAGGTGTTCCAGGCACCTCCAGCTGGGAGGAGGGTTATAAAGGTTTTTGGAATTACAAAATATTTTGTATGGGGTGACGTTCTATGGTTTTGTTTTTTGATAATCTACTTTAGTTATGGGCACTTCTGGGTTACAAATTATTTGGGTCGTTATGAGACAAGAAGTTAGAGAATAGTTTAGAGACAAACTCTATCTTGAATGGTGGTTATTTTGAAGGGGTTCGGGGAATGCATTTTAGGACCACATCAGTGAATATTGTGTAGCGCTAGCGGCTGTGCCTCAATATCATTGAGACAGAAAACCCAGTGGGAAGCGACATTCATTATCCAGAAACTCATGAAGGGTTTCTGGACAGCAGCTTCCCAGTTGCAATACAGTAGTTTCCCCAACACTCTTGTTTTATTTTCAATTTCTTTTTCAATATGCAATATATAAATGAACCTGCATCATAACTATTCAATAAATAGTATGTTAAAGCATCTGCATTTAAGAAACTATACATTTGTGAACTGAAAAAAACGTTTTTGCCTCCACTGGTTGGTATAGCAATAACAATCCAGCATCCAGGCAAGGCAATGTGGATTGTTCTCTTGGTGGAAGAGAGAACATAATACTCTTTGGGTTGAACACAGAAGATGATGCCTATACCAGCTGCCCTGTCCAGTCAGATACCTTGATGGGCCCATAGAGGAGAGAGATTCTGTTTCACATGGCCCGCCTCTGAGCCATAACAAGAGAGAAGAATGGACTTAAACTGACTGGAGCTACAGGGACAGAGGTGATACATATAGAGAATGCCCATTCAACAGTGCAGGGAGTGTTTGGTTAGGAGAGATAGTATAGAATTGAGGATGCTCAATTTCCTCATTAGCGAAGGAAGATGTGGTGTTGTGTTTACTGATGTGCGTGTGGCCCACACAGCCCACAGCAGGCCATTTAACACATGAGCTCGTTAGCCAGGGTCGGTGGTGTCTCAGAGGTCTCACACAGTCTAATGGCTACACAAACACAAGCTGAGCAAGAGGACCAAACAACAGGAGAAAAGGCCATGTTAGCAAATTCCTAGACTGCTGTCACTCTCTCACTATCACAAATACTGGAATACAGTACATTTAAAGACACATTCTGAGCAATGTTTCTTACTCACTAACATCACTAATAGCATGGCTAATTAGCATGGCTATTATAATGATCAATTCAGCCTGTTCCTGATTAATAACTGTTTGTAATGTTTGTGTAGAATTGTTGTCTGTATGTAAATTGAGGATTCTCTACAATTTCATTAATTGTAAAACTGATTAGCATAAATAAAAGCACTGCTTGTAATAATGGACAATAAACATATGTCTGACTCACTTATTGGAAGTTTGGTGCCACTATCCTAAACCTCAAGTCTAGTTGGTGGTTGCAAGGAGACTTAAATTATTTATGGAAAGTGTGTGTGTATTTCTGTGCATCATCTTGTTTGTGCATGGGTCTATACATAGCTTCATAAATGTGCACCTGTGCGCATGTTGTGTTGTGGTTTGTGGGCCTGGCTTCACAGTGTCAGAGCAGCACCTAGCACCATTATTCCCACTGTGTGAAGAAAAACAATGACAGCATTATTAACCCTGTCTTGTACCCTCAGCCTGGACTCTCAACCCCAAACATGTGTTACCCAGGTTGTGAGACTTATGAGTTATGACACCATTTTTTTTAAATATTCATTTAACTTTACAGTTGCATGTAAAACTGATCTTTCGCACAACTGCAAAAACATACTTTCAGTGGTAAAACTTTAACACACAATATAGGCCGTTAATAAAAACATATGAAAAACAACATCCAAGAAAAAGAAACACACTGTTTTTTAGGCTGGGTCATCTCTTGGGATGTTTGTCTAATCAATACTTCTGGCATTGCTCATATTTGTTTTCATTATATAAAGACAGGGTGTATATGATTCCAACAGGTTCACTGTGGTTTTGGTGTTGTCAAAAACTGTATTAGATTATATTTTGTCGTACGTTAAATGGGCACATTTATGTAGCGCTTTTATCCAAAGCGCTTTACAGTATTTTGCCTCACATTCACCCATTCACACACACATTCATACACCGATGGGATATATAATAGGATCGTTCCTACAGCTAGAGGGATGTATGTGTCTCTAGATATAATGTGGGAGGGAAATAGAGAAACAGGTGTTAGGTAATTAATAAGATAGGGATGGGCTGTGTCCCAGGGCACATCCAATTCATAGCTTACAAGGCTGGACAATGAAAATATGGGAACATTCACCCGAAGACTCAGTCAAGGCTATTTAGCAGAATCACATAGCGCATACACAATAAGCTTTAAACCCCTAGCATACAATGGCTCATTACTTGTAATACAAATAATCTTTGTATTTGCCCTTAATGAGCTCTTCCCACACTTAACTTGATCTGGTTGCTGTATTTATACAATTATGAAAGTGCAAATAAGAGCAGCAATAGTGCTGTGCAACAGGATAATATCTTTAGGGTCGTGATCTGTTATGTTCATTTATGATGCCAATCATAAACATAGTCCAACATGGCATTAATACATTGTTTAACACTTTGCAGCCAATTTACATAAGGGGACAATTTTTGGCAACAAAGATATTGTTTGAAACTGTCCCCCCTTTCAAATGCTGTATCTTTAATCAGTTGATTTTAATTATATGTTGTACACATTCTAGGCATCAGTTTATGCTAGCAGAATGATTTGGCAGTCACTAAATTAATTCACTTTTCAGAACATAGTATTACATATTCAGATATGTATTTTAATACAAACAAGACTCATCTTAAGTAAAGAATGACAGTATGCATTCAGCCACGTCAAAACAAACGGTCTTGACTGGTAAGAGTTGAGCACGTGGAGAACATTCACTCTCCTAAGCTTATGCTAACATATACGGACAACAGCTGGTCATGCTACCCCATCCGATGTTGATGTCCCATTCCTCTGTGGGACGTTCCCAATCCCACAAATGCATGACCTGATCAGAGTCTTTTTATATTACATATTTTAGTCGTATTATATTTTCACTAATACCGTATGCATATATATTAAGGTGTGAAGGCATGTTGTCATAGTCCAAGACTAAAAGGTTTTTCAATAAAAAAGACATAAAGATTTGTCTGAATTAGTTTATATAATATCAGTATTAATGTAGTTTTGTTATCCTAAATTGCACATGTTCTTCTTGTATGACCGTTCTACCCATAGAAATGGGGAGAAGCTATTTTAAGGTGGTCAGAGCCAATGGAACCATAATTGCAGTACGAGGCGGCTGGACAACATATGTGAGTACGTCCTTGCCTGAGTCATGGTCTTATCCAATTTAGACACAGATAAACAGAGAGCTGATCTCATTGGGACTAATTCAGTTTCTATCTGGGTTGATAGGTCTGCAGCTAGCAACAGACCCTACTGCAGTCAATCTAGACCAATGAGACCTAGCCACACAATCCCATTAGATATAAGGAATGTGTGCTTGGATATCTGGGGTGGCCCATATCCAGGTCTGCCAATAAGTGTATAACCATTTGCATATATTGATTGTGTGTGTGTGTGTGTGTGTGTGCGTGCGTGTGCGTGTGCGCGCATTGGGTTACACTCACATGCCTTTGGAGTGTGTGTGTATCAGGTTCTATTTATGTGTGTGAGCATTGATTTGTGCATGTGATTATTGTGTGCATGCGCTAATAGTGTGTGAGTCTGTGTCTATGCCAAACCGTTGATATGAGTTACTCACGTCGGTGAGTCAAACATTCCTGTCTGACGATGGCTTGTACTGCTATTTAACACACCGGCTGAAAATCTGCCTGCCTGTCCCGTGGTATAAACCTCATAGTCACTGGCATCAACACAATGACAAACACACACACAATAGTGATTTCAGCTTTGTGGCTCTGACTTAGGCGACATTTCCAATAGGAGTTTCACATGCACTTCTAAACCCCAAATATGGAGAGGAATGTTTGCCTCCTGAACACACTGTTAATAACATCTGGGGGGACAAAGCTTATTCTGAAGGTGGTCCATAAAGTCCATACATTCCTTTTTCCATTAACAATATTTGATGACTTTCAAAATGAAGAAGTAAGTCAGTAAGTAAGTAAGGGATATGAGCAAAAAAAAAGATCAAAGTGTTACTCACAGGGTAGGCGTTTGCTGTGGAGGTTGGCATTTGATGAGTTCATAGTGAGGTTGAGTAAGAGTATTTGTCGTGATAGCAGTCAAAACCTCAGACAGATGCAGATTAGCCAGATGTTCAGCAGAGATCCTGGAGTTCAACACCGTTCATCTCCAACACTTCAGTGTCTGTGACCTTGACCGATAAACAGATAGGAGATGCAATTACATCCAACTGATTCATGCAAGCTGTTTCACTCTCTCCTCGTTTGCAGCTCAGATCGCCTGCTTCTCTCTCTCTCTCTCTCTCTCTCTCAATATCTCTCTCTGCTCTCTCGTTCTCGTTCTCTCAGTGGACTAGGCTACTGAGCTCTTTAGAGAGAAAGCAAGTTTAGGGCTTTGTGGGACATACCAACTGTTCACTAATAGGGCAGGGGTGGGAGTGGGTTTGTGGGGAATACAAGTGAGCGTGGAACAGAGTGGAAAATACCAAGCCTTCCCTTTGTTAATTTGGTCTCCAGTTCTATTTTAATCCACACATTCTCACTCACTGTGAGGTGGAACATTCTAGAGCAGTGCTGTTAGTTTAACATTTACCGTGAAAGTCATTGCATAAAATAGTAAAACAGCATATGCTAAACTATTGAACGAGTGCATGTATATTATAAAATAATGGATGAATATAAAAGAATATATCACCTGATTACAATATCCACACCCACCCACACACACGCACACACACCTTTAAAAGCTCATTAGAATTTTTGCTGAAACAGATTTAGATAGTTCTTAAAAAAACAGTTATACTAACTGTATTTTATCACATTTTTAAATATCTCCTGATTGGCAGAAACTGTACTTTCATATATTTTACATTGAAAATTGCTGATGCATAGGAATTCGTCTCATAAAGATTATACTATTGTTGTATCACAATATACAATATACACAGATTTACAAATTTGGATAACTTATTATATTAATATCGATGAACGATGAAAGTTCAGAACTACAGCCCCCGGATACGGGGACAGCACACATTTCACGTGAAATTCTGCTACTTCATGCTACCCACACATGTCTCATATCATATGAAAGCCCAGGATCTACAGATTCCAACTGTATAATTTAGCACAATCAGTTGTACAGTTTGGTAAATTAGATATTTCAAATGTGCCAAAATGTGTAAAAAAACATTTACATGGCATAAATAGAGATTCTGCCTGACGTCTCTAATAAAACCTCTCTCTCTATTTGTTCTGTTTCACTCTATTAGAATCAACATTTGCCCAGGAAATATTCAGATGTTATAGTAATAACAATAGTAATAGTAATATAAATCAATTTACTTATAATGTATTCACATTCTGCCCTATCAAATGAGACCTAAAGTGTGTAGGCCTCATGGTTGAGGAACTGCATTTGATTTATTTGTTATTACATTATATGCGTTTTTCCTGGAAATTGTGCTAGGGTTTAAGAGATTTTAAACGGGCCGATGGCCTTGTCGCCATCTAGTGGTCTAAACGTCCCGTCATATTTACCTCCGAACCACATTTTCAGTCCACAACTAATTTGCATACTGTAGAGTGAAGTCAATGAGCCATTACATCATTGCGCTAACGTCAGACCGCAGAAGCAGGATATTAGCTTCCCTTTTGCTGACGTTGTGGTACTAGTCTTTAAAATTCAAAGTTAAAAAGGCCAAATTATTTAATTGGGGATAAACAAAAAGCTTTGTGCAAAATCATGAACACTGTTCCTACCAAAATCTCACATTTGGCATTTATGCCAGACTGAAACTTCTCACCCCAGGATGTGTGAGATGTCAGTTTGGTGAGTGTCAACGCTCGTTGTAAAGGTCACCTGGTTGCAGAGGCGCAAATGTGGTGTGTACCCGACGCCTTCCCAAACCATGGGCTTTTTCACTCTCCGCCAAAGAAACATGATATGAGTCAAAACACTAGCTACTATTCAGCCATATCTCAGTTGTGTGTAGGTTTCAATTAGGTCACTATGCCTTGTGAAATACACTGTTTGTGCTATGGCATCTCTCTGGTGCAGTATATATGTCTGCTGTCTGATTGATTGATTGATTGATTGATTGATTGATTGATTGATCAAAGAAAAACAGAAAAAAGACAACAAGCTGGTGCAACAGGTTCATATGACTGTTCGCTACAATACAGAAAGAGTCAAGGATCACAGAGGAAGACCCTTTGGGTTGTTTCCATGGTGACCCTTGAATGTTTGTCTATGATGAAGATGGTACTATGTTTGTCTATGTTTGTTTATGATGAAGATGGTACTATGTTTGTCTATGATGAAGATGGTACTATGTTTGTTAATGATGAAGATGGTATTATGTTTGTCTATGATGAAGATGGTACTATGTTTCTTAATGATGAAGATGGCACTATGTTGGTCCATGATGAAGATGGTACTATATTGGTCTATGTACAATGTGTGCAAGAGTGCTCTAGTGCATGGTACATTGAGATACTTTATACCCACAGGCATAATCATAAGAGTGCTGCATTAAAGCTCCTGATGGAGTCAGCACAGCTATAAGACACGCACACAAACACACACACACACACACACACACACACACACACACACACACACACACACACACACCGCACGCACACACACGCACACACAAACAAACACTGTGCTATAGTGTACTTAATGCTGTTCCTGGCCAATGTTTGTTATTGCTGCTCCCACACTGGGTGACAAGGTTATGCAATGCATCATGTACTGCTATACTCGTAGCATACGCTCCTTGATATTTATCTGGAAGTACCCCTTGTGGCTGTAACCAGTCATTTAATTTGAAATCCGTTTTAATGGGAAACGTTGTTTTGAAACTCTTCTCTGCCCCTCCCTATACAACATGCCAGCATGTGCACTCTTCTCTACCTCTCCCACAATATGCACATATGTTTTGCAGAGTAGCTTCAGACAAGGGTATGTGAGCGAGGGTAGATTTCTGTGGTTCTATGGACACTATAGCACAATCATGGAGGCTATCAGGCTATATACATAGTCTATAGGTAGACATCATTGTTAGCATTGATGTTATTTTGTGCTAATTTTTCTGTTTCATATTTTGTATATTTTGCATTACATTTCAACATTATATGACCTCTTTATATTTCTGTATTATAATTGATGTGTGATTCTGCAACCACTACATTCCCCCAAGGCTTTAATGCAATAGCACAGGAAGATAATAAGCAGTTATAAAGAAAAGGGCAACCACAATGAAGAGTGAAGCTGTGGAGGAGGGCACCTTTAATGTAGTAGTAGCTACCATGTTGTGCTACTATGAAAAGCCTCAGCTTGTACTGTAGTGTGTACTGTAGTGGACCATGATACTTTATTCAAGATACTTGTCTCATTCAGAGCCTGTTTGTTGGAATCTCCCTCATATGAATGAGCCATTCAAAAATAAATATGTAGTGCTGGTCTATTTGTGTTCCTAATAACAGCACACATAAAGCATATGTAAAGATACGCTATACTACAGTATAGGCTATGTATCGTATTACAGATTAAGGAAAAACAATTAATCAACTATATTTATGTATATATGATTATTACATGAATATGGCCTTATTGGTTAACATTTGATACTTATACTTATGTTTTGCATTTGAAAAGTATGACCTGCAAAAAAGTTACACATAATTAAATATAAAAAGCTATTTAAGATAAACTAGCATACATGCACAACAAATCATCTGTGGTTAATCTAGATTTAAAGAAAACATTCACTACATCAAGTTTAAGCTTTCCTAACATATTTAGTCATAACTTGTAACAGGATGAAGTGGGCTGCATGGTACGCAGGTGCAAAGCCACTTTAATCTACACACAACACTACGTTACATTAGCCTCACGAGACCATCCTGATCTCACAAGCTTCAGTTTAATTTAGTGACTATCAATTCATCTGGCATGGCACGTTAACCCACGACAAACAACAACAAACGATGAATGGACGTGCGTAAGGGATGCAGTGAAGGCACTGGGCTATATACCTGCAGGCCAGTGATTAGTAAACTGGTGAGGTATAGTATAACAGGGAGGAGCACTGCTATAGAGAGGTGCTTCTCCCAAAATTACAATACATATTGGGTTTTGTATTCATTTGACTTGTTCTATACATATAAGGGCTGGTAGAGTTTTACCTGTGAAATACAGTACTGGTTTCTTCTCACTTCTTATTATCACTATTTGAATCACACCAGATCAATATCATGCTATAATAACCTACTCAATAAGCTTTCTTTATAATCTTTTCTGCATACTCGTTTCTTCTGCTTTCAATATTGTCATAATATTGACTGCACCTTGTTTCGTTTTGGTTAGATTAATAACAAACTATGAACCACTCTGCAAGACCTCCGGTATCTAGCTTGTGTGTTGATAGTAACATTACTGTTTGATACTAATATCTTCCTACATGTCTATTCTAGTAGTAGAGAGAGTATGTGTGTGTGTCTGCCCAAAGCAAAGCAAGGCTATGCTTTCCCGCCCTCTCTAGCTGGGAAAAGTGCCAACAAGCCATCAGGCAGTCATACAGTACGCCTACCATCAGTTGAGGAGAGACGCCGCACTCTCATGTCTAATTATAGAGAGAGAAGGAGAAAGAAGAGAGAGAAAGGGAATTGCGAATGTGATTACATGGAGACGAGAGGTAGAGAGCCCACTAAGTAGCGAGTCAGACTGAGTAACGTGTGGAAGAGAGAGAGAGAGAGAGAGAGAGAGAGAGAGAGAGAGAGAGAGAGAGAGAGAGAGAGGGAGAGATAACATCTTTTTCAATGTAAGTTATGAGGACACGGAGCGAGTGTAAAATGCAAAAGTGAGTGGGAGGGAAGACTGAGAGAAGAAATAGGACAGCTTGTCTGGCAGGCAGTGTGTTTGAGCTGCTGTGTGAGCTCCATCCATGCTCAGCTGCCCTGCGGAGGAACCTGCAGCTTGTGTCTCCACTGGACTCCATGCACCAGTAGGTCAGTGGGAAACTATGATACTATGTAGAATGGATGGGGAAGGGGTTGAGGAATGGATGGAAGGAAAAAAGGAAGGAAGGGAGGAAGGAAGGAAGGAAGGAAGGTACCACTTAAGATACCAACTCTGGTTTTGCCAAGAAACCGTATTAATTTGTAATGCATATATTTTACATAAGTGATGTTTACACTGTATTACTGAAGGACATCATGTGTTAAGGACTAAAGATATGTTGCTCTGCGTGCCACCAGCAGCAGACACATTCATTGATGTTAGTGGTCTGGGAGATGCATTACAGACACACTACTGAAAGTGTGTTCAAATGGCTTTTAGTGTTGCAACCAGTACAAGAGTTAAACTTCATCTGAAACTCAAGAGAGCACGAGCCAAACATTTTAACTCTATTTGAGCAGTGTCTCTTTAAGGTTTATGGCTTGGAGCTATAGCCCTATATGTAGAAACATAAGGATCCATCTGCACCATGGTCACGGCTGATATGCAAACAGCCCCATCCTGACTAATGCTGTCGTTATCATGCTGGTGCCAAACACCAAACAGTGAGGGTTGTATGTACAAGCAATTTCCATACAGCTCACATGCGGGGGAGCTAGGCAAAGGTAAATTAGCTTGACCCATGATTTGTAAGAATGCACTGTTCTCTGTCTGCCTACATACTGTACATACTGTACCTGCCTGTCTCTGTGGCAGTGGATCTCTAGGTAGAGGTGGTACTCCACAAGGGGCAGTATTGTAGGAGGTTTTTATTTGGAATATTTCTTGCATACATCATTGTTTTTCTTCAATGGATAATTTATTTGATTTGATTTGCTATATGAGGTTTTGACTTTAGATGTAGCCTATTTGTGCATGTAATGAGGGATGGTAAGATAGGTCATGGGTATAATAGTTTGAGATCGATTATTCAGCTAGTAGCACAGCTTTTTTTCCATGTGAAGGGGTAGTCTCTCCCTGTCTTACACTGAGGTAATACATCTTTCTCTCTCTCTCTCTCTCTCTCTCTCTCTCTCTCTCTCTCTCTCTCTCACACACACACACACACACACACACA